>QGOA01005614.1:0-15823 GCA_003313075.1 Termitomyces sp. MG16
GCTTACAAAGCAGCTTATTTTTGTGTTGATACTACATAGTCAATAGACCGGACTAGTCTGATTCTGTGCAGTGTGAACCTAAGCTCTCACAATCTCTGTAACTTCGTTACACGTCATCACCTGCCGTTTTTGACCGTGCATTGAGCGTCAGTACTTTGTCATTGCAACTCCTTAATTGTCTTGGGTTATCTGTTTTGAGGAATGACAGTCATTTTTCCTTGGTCGTAACCACTTTTCATGGCCGTTCAACATTTACGTGTCATCTGTCATTCTCTATAACGGATGTCCCCCAGTGTTTCGTTATTCTTGGTCTCGATTGGTTTGCGCAATATCGCGAATTTTCCATTTCTTCCGGTCAAACACCACCGAACTCTTCTGAAGTTGCTTTCTTTGATGCACCCACCTGTTTCATCTGCTCAACGGTCTGATTTACCTCGTGTATCTTCAACTGGTTGGTGTTTTAATTTTGTGTCTCGTTAAATTTTAAGTGACATTTTTAGGCACTGTGCATTCTTCACAATTAAGTCCTTCGCATGTCGTTAACTTTTCCGATCGATCTACCGCTTCCCACACATTTAGTGCCAGTATAGAAGCATATGTTGTCGATCTTATCGCACTCCTCTTTCCATCACCTGATGGACCTCCGTCTCCTTTGACATCTTTCTCCGTTGATATGTCGGACGAATTGCTCATTTCGCATGGTTTACCTAGGCCGCACTCTGTTTCAGAAAAAAAAAATCTATTGATTCATCATATTTTGAATGGCCTTTGTGCTGTTTCCCCTGCTGCGGATTGCAGCAAGCGTGTTGGATCTGTCGATCCCTGCCAGTTAAAATGTTTCATTTTAAATGCCGTCATTTCTCATGCGCGTTTGGATACAACTTCAATTGTCAATATACGCCTTTTGTGCAAAGAGTTGGGGTTGGATCGCCTTCCCAACAGTCGTTCTTCGCTTCTTGATTTTTTAAATAAAGTTCGTAGCAATACAGAGCATCCTCTTCCTTCTTTTTTGACTTCCACTCGCTGCATATTGAGATACAACGCCGTGCGTGCTGCGGCTGGACATGGTCTATCCGCTTGTGGTACCGTTGATAATATCATGGAAAGCGTTGTGATTCATATTCTACAAGGTTTTTGTGTAAATACAAAATCTAATTATGCATGTTCTGCCTTGTGTGCTGAAGCAGTGCCTGGTTCAGCTTATCTTTCCGTTTTTGACATGCAGTTATATCTCGTTCATTTCTACGGGTGTTGATTTTCTTTACAATCGGCACGATTAAATCTTAAATGTAACAATCTACCGTTTGATTTCAATGAAGATGTTCATACTTTGCGAACTCAAATTACACAGCATTTTATGAGTAAAAAACATAATAATTTGAGCGCTGGCGATCCTTCGTCTGAATCATTAGCATATCACGCTCGGATTTTGAAAGCACGCAGTGAATGGCCTCAATTAGTTTCAGAGTCTCGGAAAAACGTTTTAGCTGGACTTTTTCAACAGGCAACATCAAGTGATGCCCTTCGACAATTGACCTGCACTGCTTGTGCCCGAAGTCGTACTGTAAAACAAACCTCAATTATCTCTTGCGCTTCCCTCAATTTATATCCCTTACGCTATCCTGGTTGTTCTGATCCCCTATTCATTGGATTGCAACCCAAGCCATTATCACGGTCATCTTCATCCATGAGTGAAAACGAATGTACTTTAGGAGACAGTTGGGCGTTGACATCCGTTCAACATGACCGTCCACTGATTCATGATTTTCGACAGCGCTATGCGCATTTAACCCCTTTCTCTCAGAATTGTTTGCAGCATCTTCTACTTGAACCTGCGGGTATTATCGAAACCTCTAATCAGGAATTAAAATTACGTCTGTGTGATAATTGTTCTAAGTCACTTCGTAAAAATTGTTTGCCCAAGTATGCTCTTGCTAACAATGTGTATCTAGGACAGGTTCCAGACGTTTTGAAAGAATTGTCTCCCATTGAGGAGTCTATCGTGAGTTTAAACAGAGCAAAATCGTGGATTGTACAACTCCAAGAAGATGATCGTCGTTCGTCTGTTCCAGGAAAACAAAGGGCCATCCGAGGCCACACTATTGTGTTTCCGCAAGATCCTGGCGGTATTGCGAGTATTTTGCCCCCCACAATTGAAGAGATTGTCATACCTATATGCATTATTTTTGTAGGCTATAGAAAACCATCTACAGAATGGTTAAAAAAATATGCTGCACCGTTGATAGTTAGAGCTGACAAGATTCGTGCAGTGTTGAAATGGTTGAAAGTTAATAATCCATTATATGAAACTGTAACAATTGATGAGCAGCACCTTGACAGGTTGCGATCCACTGATTTTTTGCCATATCACATTGATCACATATTGCCTTCTACATGTCAAACATCATTGCAGGGGCGATATGATGAGCCACAAGTCGATCCAAATTTAGTTGACATCCAATCAGATTTCCCATTTGAAAATGTTGTTGTAACGAATGTGGATTGTAATGCCTCAAGTAATGAACTTCGAGCCGCTGCCATACAGCATCTTATGGAGAGAGGCGGTTCTTCTCTTCTTTACCCTCATCATCCTCATCCTGTCAAAGACATTGTTAATCCCCAACTTTTTCCAATGCTGTATCCTACCCTCTTTCCTTTTGGTGTTGGAGGCCTAGAAGATTACAGTCAAAAAATTTCTATTTCTTTCAAAGCCCATGTACATTATCTTTTTGACTTGTGTGATAAGCGATTCCGTGAACATCATTCGTTCATGTTCACGGCATTCAATATTTTGCAGCGTTGTGCTGTTCTCCTTCATACATGTTTAAGAGTTAAAAAACCAGATTTTCCTACGTTGGCAGCCAGCTTCGCTACTGTCAGTCTTGAAGCTGTATAGTGTGTCTCATTGAGAGTTGCAAATGGAGATTTCGTCACTGCACGAGATGAAGAAGAGAAACGAGTGCTGAAGTTAATGAAACAAGTTAGTATCATCACGAGTCATGTTCCTAATTCATCTGGTGCATGGCAAGGTATGCACGCAGAGATCCGTGCATTAATGATGCATCTCGGTATGCCTAGTTTTTTCATTACCATCAATCCAGCGGATGTGTATAATCCCATTGTAAAATTTCTTGCTGGTTTGGACATCGATGTCGATGCACTTTTGTCAAATGAGATTCCAATATTTCGTGAACAAAGCTTTCTAGTCGCACAAGATCCCTCAGCTGCAACACGATTCTTTCACACATATATAAAGGTGTTTGTCGATTTTTTGCTCTGTTACGATCCTGGTAATGAAAATAATGAAGGTGGTGTTTTTGGCATTACTACAGGGTACTACGGGTGTGTCGAGGCTCAAGGCCGCGGAACATTGCATAGTCTCAATCCGAATGAAATAAAGGATCGATTGTTTCAGGATGGAAATAAGGAATTTAAGAAAAGAATTGTCCATTTTTTGGATGAAGCAATATCCTCATGCATTCCAGATGCTCCTGAACCAACACCAGACATTCCATCCAATCACGTTCATCCATGTAGTATCCGAGGATTGAATGGTACTGCAGAACATTCAAAAGATAATGTTGCAATGGATTTACATAATGTCGTTCGGTCTTGTCAGGTTCATAAACATAGTTCCACATGTTTCAAATATAACAAATCCCCTCATGAAAAACAGTGTCGATTCAACATGAGTTCGGATAATTTTAATCCTGAAACTTATTTTGATCCAAATTCAGGGGAAATACATTTAAGATATTTAGATGGTTTAATAAACAATTATAACGATACTATCATTAAATCTATGCGTTGCAACATGGACATCAAATTTATTGGCTCTGGTCCTTCTGCAAAGGCCATTTTGTATTACATAACAGACTATATTACAAAATCTCAACTCAAAATTCATGTTGCATTTGCGGCTTTAGAAAGAGCAGTCCAAAAGGTAGAAAATCTTGATTCAGGTGAAGAACATATTGAATTAAGAGGTAAAAAATTGTTACAAAAATGTGCTCATGCAATGATAGCTCATCAAGAATTGTCAGCCCAGCAGGTGTGCAGTTCTCTTTTAGATTTTGAAGAAAAAATTACAAGTCATGCATATTAACGGCTTTATTGGACACTATTTGAACGCTATTTTGATGGCCTTCGTTTCAGTCCTGAATGTTATGTAAAACCTGGTTGTAACGGCGACAATGCTCATAGCATTTGCCCTACAGTGGAGAGAAATCAACAATGTATTGATGATGATTCATTAATTCATGAAAAGGATCCTGCATCGGTAGAATCAGATGAAGTTTATCTTGAACCAGATGAACTTAATGTTGTGCGTGCAAAAAGTAATATCATTGATGATTATAGGTTGCAGAGACATGGGCTGTTGTCAATTTGTGTATGGGATTTTGTTGCGCAAATAGATAAAATAAAAAAATATAACAAACTAATTTTAAATAGTGAAAATATAGCAAATATGGAAAATGGCAGTAGGACAGAATTTTCAAATGCTACAACAGATCCAGAATCTCTGATATTTGACATGTGTCGGACACGTCTTCGTTTCATGCTATCAACAGAACATGCTGAGTTTCAAAATCATCAACATGTTGTTCGTCACCCGAATCAACGATACGTTGTTGTGCCTGTTGGACCTAGTATTCCTCAGCGAGACAAAGACTATTCATTGGTCCGTTACCACCGTCTAATGTTAATATTATTTTTACCATGGCGATCAATTCAAGATCTGGCACTACCTACAGAGACGTGGTCTGAAGCTTTTAACCGTCATTTAACAAACGGACATTTTTCACAACGAAAGAAATGGATAATGGATAATATGCAGGTTTTACATGAATGTAAAGATAGCTGCGATATACATCAAGCAAATCGCCATATACGTAAGCCAACTAAAATTCCTGCAAATATCGCAGATGAAAATCAAGATACGGAAGATTTATATGTAAATTCTGAAGAACATGATGAAGATTTACTTTTTCACCTTGATTCGATCGAATCGTGTCGGTCCAACCATGTTAATACATCTGCTGAAGAGATATCTTCCTGTATCTTTAGTGCTCAGCAGGGGGGCTTATTTAATGAATCTGAAAAATGTCAGGTACCGGAAATGTTGTCAACTTTTTTACCACATTCAAATGAGAAAATGGTAGATAAATCATCACCACTTGAAATGATATGGCGCAGTGAATTTGATCAAAGGCGTGAAAATTGGAAGAAAATGGCACAAATGTCATCTTTGTCTGGACACACCGTAGAATGTCCAACGGTTTCTTCTCCATTGCTATCTCCTGTTGTCATGGACCACAACGAAGTACTTCCTCTGTCAGTTGTAAATATGACAAACGCCAATTTATATATGAATGAAATTGTTTCTGTTAATGTTGATGTTAGTCAGATCATTTCCACATGGAAATTGAACCACGAGCAAGAACTAGCTTTTCGGATTGTTGTCAAGCACTCATATTTGCCACCACATAAAGTTTTGTCTCCATTAAGAATGTTCCTAAATGGTGCCGCAGGTACAGGTAAAACGCAAGTGATAAAGGCTTTGAAACATTTCTATGAATCTCGACAACAATCACGACGATTTCGAGTATGCTCGTATATGGGGATTGCTGCACGCCACGTATCTGGAATGACTCTACATTCAGTCCTTTGTATTGGCATGACACAATCGATGAAAACTCGTTCAAACAGTGAATTGATGCGGCTTTGGGATGGGGTTGATACCCTCTTTATTGATGAGGTTTCGATGCTTAGCTGTCGGTTTTTAGCTCAAATTAGCAAGGCATTAAGTATTGCGAAAGGAAATTCAGCCCCCTTTGGAAATATTAACATTATCTTTGCTGGGGATTTTGCCCAGTTACCACCTGTCATTGAAAAACGATTATATGCCCATATAGACACACATAAATATGGTAAGACAGAAAGCGGACAAGATATTATGTTCGGAAAACTACTTTGGTTGACAATCACCACTGTGATTATATTAAGAAAACAGCATAGACAGGCAGGCCCAAATAATGAACGCTTTCTGGAATTACTTTCACGATTAAGGGAAGGCCGCTGTACAAATGATGATGTTAAATTACTCAATACACGCCTTTAAAAAATGTAACTGTTTCCATGGATCCTGATTGGTTATTAGCGCCAATCATTGTATCCTCTAATGCAACTAAGGATGCTTTGAATAATAAACTTGCGATAGAATTTGCTCTAAGAACTAAACAGCAATTGCATTGGTATTATGCTCAGGATACACGTTCTACACAACGTGGTCAAGCGTCACAAGTAATAGATGGAGACTTACAAATGCGCCTTCTTCAATTACATTCCGGACAAACTAAACAACGGATGGGCAAATTACCTTTGGTGATTGGAATGCCTGTGTTAGTTACACAGAATTTTGATGTTGCAGGCGGGATTGTTAATGGCAGTCGTGGTTATGTACGTGAAATTCATTATACAGTTAATACATGCAATCAACGTATCCTTTGATCATGCATCGTCAAGATTCCAGACACTGAACCTACGTGTATGACGGATTTACTGCCACAACATTATTCCATTCTTCCTGATACAACAATATTAAAGTTTGTTGACCCCTATTCTCATGTCTCGCAAAGTATTCTTTGTTCACAAGTCCCTATTGTGCCTGCATTTGCAATGACGGCTCATTGGGCACAGGGACAGACAATGTCTCATGTAATTGTCGATCTGAAATCTTGTCGTGGTACTGAGGCGCCGTATGTCATGTTATCTTGTGCATCGTCACTAGCAGGCTTGATAATTTTACGTGATTTTGCATCAAAGAAAATTAAATGCGTGTTATCACAGGACGCTCGTTGTGAAAAGAATAGGTTGGAAAAACTAAATGAACTTACTATTTGTTCTCATGAAACTTTTCAACAGGAGCAAACCACGCAAGAAATGACGATAAACAATGTTCACTCAACTCCTAATCGCCAAATATACCCCTCCAACATCGAAGATATAGCAGCCATGCTAGATGATGTGCAAACTTCTAATAATATGACGTTGGTGACTACAAGCTCAGGTGAACGTCTTGTACCAACTTGCTTAAATCAGAATAGTAATCAAGTTACAAACAAGAGTGACTTAAAACGCTCGTCAACATACGAAAATCGAGACCAAAACAAAAAAAGGAGATATTGAGACTGTCTGAGTTCAATATTAGTCTTTGTATTGCAGGTGATTAGTGCGACATTAGACCCCTCTGGGTATTAAAGCTCTACGCATTTCTACTAAATTATTCTTGCTTTTTCTTTACTGCCGTTCAGCGCAATTTACAACCATGCCAATCTCAGACAATTTGGCACACACATGCATCAATACTGGTTTATACAATACAATTGAAGAGGAAATGGTAGGGATGGGAGGGGCGGCCTTGTTGGCAGCTGAATATGGCATGGACTTTCACCGGTTGACAGAACAATGGTCGGGCAATTATATTTACAAAGACGGAGAAGGCACGGAATTTATGACGAATATCTTTGGGGAAATCGCTGCTGCTTTGGCAGGTTCTATAATTTCTGCTAAAGGAAATCATTATCCAGGACGGCCTGGTGAAACGGTGACAAATATTCATACTATGCTTAATCAGACATTAACAAACATGTTTAGTTTCGCCAGCTTGACGACGCTTCAAAAGCAAAGGACATACTGGTTTTAAAACTACCCACGATGGCACCAGACTTATTGCAAGGTCTCTTCTATAACCAAATAGGGAGCTTGAATGCAGTGCAAGAATCCGATGAAGGCGAAGAAGATGCGCAAGGACAGGTGAGGATCTTTTTTAAACTTGAAATTGAAGCTCAAGTGTACCAAAGAACGTAACGGTCAGGGATTGGATTAGAAATGCAGCTGGTGATGAAGATAGTGTTAAAGATCACATCATCGTCCACATGTTACCAAAATATGGAGTAAGTAATTTATAAAAATTTGGAACGCTAATGCTTTTTTCTTAGCAGAATCCAAACAAAGGGAAAGGTAGCAAAAGATTAGCAAAACGCACTCTTTCCGACTTCAGTTCAGATGGTGACATAGTTGCCTCTAGTTCATCGATGACTTCAGTCCCTCCCACAAGTAGAACACTTACAATGAAATTTTTTATACACTGACTGTCTTTAGTACCAGAGGTCCGGCAAGGCGCTTTCTACGATCCCAAACTCAATCCGGATTCTGGAGGAGATTATTTTAACCTCGTTCATAACAAATTGGTACAACTGGATGTAACCAACGCCAACGGTGATCTTATCGCTCCTTGGATGTTTTTCGACGCTCTCAAACCAGGTACCCTCGTCTTAATCTGTGCGTCATTACATTGTTATGTTATGCGTGAGAGAAATGGGCTTAGAAAGGTGAACAACTTCATAATAAGTAAATGTGCTATTGATTAATTAATAGATATATCAAATCAACGCGCATCGTGTGCGTGTTCTTGGGGATTCTGATGCAGTTCCGTTTCTTCAACAAAAACACAAACGACCAGACCTCAAAAGTAAAATGCCTAAACAAGCTCCAATTCAAATTTCGCAATCCGCAAATAATGCCTTTGCAAGTTTTTCTCTTGCCAAGCGTCCCAAAATTGCAAATCCTATTGATGACAATACTTCAACGAAAGATATCACCGACCATGCATCAGACATGGTTAGGACAACAGGATCTATCAAAAATACCATCCCTGCTGTTGCCAAAAAATCTCAAAACATGAAGAAGGTTGTAAAGATGAAGAGGAAAGATGTGGACGACCACATAGATGAAGATTAACATGTGTTGTCAAGTAGTTTTTACATATAACTATTTTTTATCCACACACTATCGTTACTATCCATCTTACAATAAGATTACTGTACTATACAACAAACAACGCACTGTACAAAAGATTGCGAAAATTGCAATGTAAATTGTGTGCTCTTTGAAACTGGAGCATAGAATAGATCATGCCAGATTAAAGCCCGATTTTAAAAACTTTGTTGTTGTTATAATAAACACCAGATGAAAATCTAACCTCATTTAAATTATCGGTAAGCATACACAGCTAAAAAAAATCCGGGACAGAGATTGACATTTCGAACCGAACTTTGAGGGATCTTTCTCACCAACAGGATTCCTCCATTCCATGATAGCAAATCCCATGTAGACATTGCACAGGAGCAATAGCTCCGAGTGACAAGAGTGTAACCATCATGCAAATGACATCTGCTACATCCTTTCTCATAAACCTGTCAAGGTCCGTCTATTTTGTCCCACGACAATTGATAGGATTGATTTGTTCCTCAGACGATCACCGACCGTCAGACCTCTATATAAACGCAGGAACTCCAGTAAGTGTTTTTCATTCTCTTCCACACCAACTAGTCGTCAAATCCTTGCAAGCACACAGAAATGTGTCGAATCCGCCAGTAAATGAGTTTTTTCTCTTCGAACGTCCTCGCCACTCATACTTCTCCACAGAGTTGCTAATTGCTATCTCCACTGTGGGCATGTCTTGCGACTTGTAGGTACAATACAGCAGCACTAGTTAACATATTTCTCATCATCGGCATCGTTGTTTTGCAGCCCGACACAGTGGTAATAAACAGAAAGATGATTTCGGAGCTATTTGGGCTAGTTCCTCACTCTTCAAGGTTACTTGCTCCAGCCACTATTGCAGGTTCAGTCCCTATCATCCTCGAGACTGCCAACCTCCTGCATGCACTCGCACGTGTGCACAATAGTGGGGTCTACTTTATTTTGCGCTTCTGGATGCTAATTTTCCTTTTTGCTCTCTATCTACTTCTTGCTGTGTCTGATTTTCCTGACCCTCCCTGAAATGCTTGATATTGTGCCTCCTTTCAACGGCAGCCATTTGTGCCCTGAACAATACTGTATGACTACCCATCACTTACGAGATCATTTTGACAAACCTTGAAATCTTCAGCCCCGCATGGTCCTCGAGGGATTACACTGTTAGATGCTGCTCTTCTTCATGTTCCACCAGTAGCAGGAGGCTGGAATTCCCTCCTTGGAGCGGTAAGGTCTCAGGGAAAACTCCCAGGAGATGTTCGTGAGCTTATGGTGTGTTTACAATCTATGCAAAAGCGAATTGCAAAAGATAGTCTATGATCATAGATTCTTCGCATTGCAGCTGTTAATCGTGCAGCATTCGAGTGGATTCAACACGAGAAAGTGGGACACGAAGTTGGTTTGACAAATGCACAGCTCTATATTGTGCGAGATGAGGCAACACCGTTGCCTCCGGCTCTAGGAATTCTTACAGAACTCCAAACTTCGGTTCTTATGTTTGCAGATGCCAGCACGAGAAAAGTGAAAGTGGGGGACCAAATTACCAATGCCCTGATCAAGGATCTGAAGGTTCTGGCTTGTCAGCAAAATGCCGAAAACATCGAAGAGAGGACAGAGGACTTGTTTGCTGAGGCGGCTTTAGTCGTTGCGGTTTATAACATGGTTTCTTGATTCCTTGTCACAATGGACATCGCAGGGTTGAGTGACGATCCAGTTCCATGGCCAATTGAGCGCAAGGAGGTACGAATTTCTTTTTTTAATTTACATTCTCTGATTTCCACTTCTTGCAGCACTTCGTCCCTCTTCCTAACTCACATATGATCCATGCTGTTACTATTACAACCTCTGTAGATGCGCCTTGGATTGTCTTCGCCAACTCTCTTCTTACAAACCTCCATATATGGGACCTCGTTATCCCACACCTCATTTCTGATTCGCCTAACATCATCACTGGAAAGCCCTGGAAACCCTATAACGTGTTAATTCACTCACAACGTGGCCACAGAAAATCCACTCTTCCAGATTTTCCAACTGTCACCACCATCGTCTCTCTTGCGTCTGACATCACCCATCTCCTTTCAGCATTGAAAATCCCAACACCAGTACACGCCATAGTCGGAGTATCTCAGGGCAGGACTGCCTCGCTTGCCTTTGTGCGGAGTTACCCCGAACTCACACGCAGTATTGTCGCATGTGACACGTCCCCCAAGACAGCACCAGGTAACAAGGAGGCTTGGGCTGGCAGGATTGGAGTAGTCTATGGTGGTGTTAGCACTGAGGAAATCCTGAAGGAGGGCGTCAAAGATGGAGAGGTCGGCAAGGGGGCGGACTATGCCGTTCAGGTCGGGATGGGCAAGTTGGCGATGATAACAGTCCCGAGATGGTTTCCTCAACTGTCAAAGTGTGCTGAAAAGAAGTCGGAGAGGGGAGAGCGGCACCAGTGGGTAGCGGAGATGATCGAGAATACGCCAGTTGATGGGTTTGTTGCTGGGGCCAAGGCGCTCTCGGATTACGACCTTCATCAGGGTATGTGGGGTTCTACATTTCTTCAGTAATCATGATAACATGCTTATAGCGGATGATCGACACAGCATTCGTCTGAATCCACTGAAGAAATCAAATGACAACATATGAAATCTTACATCACAACACAATGAAATTAGACTGTTTGATCCAATATTCCACGGTAATTTTTTATTGTCTTAAAAGACATCCTACGAGACACAAACCCCGTTACAATCATTAGTACTAATATCTATATCACATCAGATCCAAAGCCGTCAATTCTTCCCAACTTCCCAGGCCAAATAAGTTTGGTAAAGCGTTCCAAATGTGTTGGCGACCTGATCGATGTATACCACGACTCATCACACTGCATTGTAAGCAAAGCATTTGATCCCAAAATGGCTTCCACTTTGTCAATGCTTCAACGCGACTGGCTCGGTCTTTACATGAATTATTCAACATGCCAACGCGAATTATATCTCTACCCGTTTGGCAGGTAAAGGGTGTTTCCCAAGTCTCTGCTCCTGGGCCATCTAGCCAATTCCAAGTCAGATGTTCCTGCATTCCGAACAATGCGCTTCTGCCAACTAAGCATATTGTTTGGTCGAGTACATCCAAGTGTGTGTTTTCCACACCATAACCTGTAATTCCATTTTTAATTTGTATCTACAGATATTAGATGATATTAAGACAATGATGAGTGACAATACATACCACTGAATATCGGTGGCAGATGAGGTAGTATAGTAATGGAAGACAGCGGTGTAGATTACACGCTGAAATCGTCTTCAATAAAATCATTTCGATGCCTTTGTCACGTATCAATCCTAGCATGTTGTCAGCAGTGGATTGAGATTCGTCCCAATCTACCAATGACGACGGAAATGCTATGCGAATTTTCATGACAAGTGAGCGAAAAATGACGTGGCATTGATATTTGTGCGACATATATAGTAACATGTTCAATGTTGTCGGAGACAGTGCTGTAATGCCGATGGAGTGCCTTTTGATAATTCAAGTAATCGCACCAAAATTACGTTAAAATCACTATCATTACACACACCTTTCAAGGTTATATATAGTGCCTAGCAAGCATTCAACTTCCCTAGAATTGTGGTCGGACAGATTGATTTCTGTAACGGCGTTGTTTTCGGGGCGTTGAGTTAAAAGGTGCGTGAAATAAGTAGATGCCTGCTTGAGGACAGAAGCATGTACACGATGTATAGCGACATTGCCACTTTTTACCACAACATTTCCATCATCAAATGAAATGCTGGAGTCGATGATCAGTCCGTGAGTGTTGGTTTTGAAAGCGGTTGTCTCGTTCGGATCCATTGGTAAGCCTTGGAGTAATGCGATGGACAAAATATAAAGGAGTTTTGGTTTTGTCTTACCAATTTTAGCACACAATCAGTCGTCATGGTTTAGAAAATAGATAAAACCAAGGTAGAATGAAAAGAAATATGAGACTTACGATGAATAAGGCCATTCTCAACCAATCGTCATTCTCTCGAGTTAAATATAACAACAGTGAGTGTATTAAACATAATTCGTCAAATAAACAATTAAATAATCTAAGGGACTATTGAAGTCGTTACATTTGCACCTTACGTGAATTTGAATGCGGATATACATCATCTCATATTCAAAAATCTCAACCTTCGCGATCTTGGCAATCTAATGAGAACCAATGTCGATCTACGTGGGCAAGTTCGTCAACATATCCATCACATGTTGTTGAAATTGTCCGGTGAAATTGGAGTGGATCTAGCCCAGGTGTTTGCGATCATCGAGCAAACCGGAGCAGTGATATTTGGTTCCATCGTGTTGGCATTATTGAATGGATGTGACTTTATTCCCCAAAATCTGGATATTCTCGTCCCCGTCGATGAAGCATATAAAATATCGGAATTATTCAAGGCTGCGTTTAAAATAAAAGTACAGCCGCAATCCGTTATGTCGTCGATTCGGTCTTTGCCCCACGTCAAAGATGTCGTAATCTTCACGGGCGATCGCATCGAGATAAAAATCGTAATCACCAACAATGGGAACGTTTTACGGCCAATTTTTCATTCTCATTCATCTGCAATTATGAACTATATGTCAGGCACTGAAATCTATTGTGCCTATCCTGATTTGACATTCACACATCGCAATATTGCCAATTTGAATGTTGTTGGTAGCCCGGCGTGGTCCGCATTGCCTTTTGCATCTTGCCTCATCAAATATTCGCAGAGGGGCTATACTTGCAATACGACCCTTTCAGAGTGGTGCGATTACAATCAGCATACATGCAGGATCGACGGTAGTTGTCCAAAAACAAAACGATGGTTAAATGACGGCTGTGGATTTTGGTTTCCATTGTGGTATGGACGGAATATTACATCAAAACCAATTCCGTCAATTATTGACAATGTTGACTGGGATTTATCGACATCACTGGTTTGGTTTTAACACCGGGGCGTTTTTTGCAATGCTATAAAAAAGATATGTATCGAACAAAATGCTATCACGTTTGACAGAGGTTTGATGTAATAGATTATATATTGGTTTGAAATGAATATAATAATTATTGTTCATATTATACACGATGTATTACGAGCTTTAACAAAAAAAAACGGAAATGCATGGCAAACACGTTAATTCAGACATGATGTTGGAAACAGTGCTGCGCGAGAAATGTCTAACACCAACACCGTTGTGCCATATGATGGTGTAGGCCAAAAGAACACTCAAATAGGATGGCGAGGGGCGGGCATGGGTGTTGCAAACTACAGCAATCGAAACCACGTTTCAATTTGAGCTACCCGCTTTCGAGTTGATGTAATGACCTCCTATTGCCCTGTGTTTCTAGACAAGTAGCGGGCTTTGCGGCCGGAGGGCGCCCTACATGGTTATGAACAACTGAAGTTGAGTGATGCGTCAACGCGAGTCAAGAATATGTGGATGAGTAAAACAAGCACAGAATTCCCCAAACCGAACATCGGGCTAATTCTCGGAAGTGCATTGGTAGCGGTTCGTGATGATGAAGACATTCCCTCGCAGGGACTGTCACGGCTGTTCAGAATTGTAATACCAGAGGCCGCAGCCTTCATATGGGCCCTTAGATGTGAGAGAGTGATTCAAAACAACGACACCCCCCACGTATTGGTTGAGATAGCTAATAGATGGAACATGATCATTACAAAAAGGGCTGAGATTGACCTCAAGCTAACAAATAGGAGACTGGGGAAGAAGTCCATACCGTTATCCCTAGTAGAAGAAACGTGGGAGGGTACCGGTATCTTAGCGATAACGCAAAGACATATGTCACAGGATGTGTCCGGAAGCGGGGTTTTAGTGGGTAGTAGGCCAGGACTGAGAAACGGCATTGGATGAATAGACGCCAGGGCCTGTAGCCCCACACACTAGTGCGTAAAGGCATTTCCTCGCGGAGAAATAATTTTGCTGCCCAGTAATGGAACCTGGTTGAAACTCCAGGTGTGCAGCCATGCGGGCGGGGAGTAAGCGCCTAGGGCGCCCCTCTCCCTGCTAGTAAACGCTACTCCAAAAAAAAAAAAAAAAAAAAAAAAAAAAAAAAAAAAAAAAAAAGAGTATATGCTGATGATCATGTGACCACTAAGCAGCTGACCTTCCCAGTCAGGATAACATTGTGATAAACAGGGTCCACATGGATGGTTGTCACGGTAGCTTGGCATCTTAAATATCACTAGATAGAGTGGTTGCTGTTCAGAAAATGTGTAAGCCTGCTCTTCAAGTCTGAGACTAGCACAGAACCACATTATTTTGTTTAATAGATGTGCAGAAAATAGAGAAGTCAGAAAAAAGAAGGGACTCCTAAGTGAGTTGCATGCTCCTATAAATGTAAAGTTCCATTCAAACATGCAGCTATGATATTGTGTGCATCAAAGAAGGATGGCAGCATTCAACTAATTGGGGACTATTTGTGTAACGAGGAGGCCATGCTCATTGTGCCACTCTCGAATTGCATCACACCTTGCCGACACCGTCAAATGTCAGTATGCCATTATTTCTTGACAATAGCAGCAGTAATATGGCACTCCCTGCGACGTCTACATCAATTATCCATGGAGAATGCGAGTTTGTGGCCTTTGGGGACAACACAGAATTTTATGTTTGCTGCTCCGCTTTGTCAGAAGCTATCTTGCGATTCGATAACCCAATTATCAGCTTTACATGTAGAAAAATACAAAAATGCCAGAGCTCTGGCGTCGGAGAGAGAGAAAACCTCAATAGCTACTCACTGATCATGTCCTTGACAATGCTTGCTACTGACCCAACCGGCTCTGTCTCCAGCGGCATGTCGTAACTCAGAACTCTGAGCGTGGAAGTCCGTGGATACTCGTTCGTTGATTTCGTGGGTTTGTCCTATTTCCTGAGAATATACGGATATACTAAATTCCCGAGAAGTCAGCTGGGCGCTTATTCAACTTCCTGCTTGTCAAAACGACAGTAACGCGGGACGGGTCATCATGAT
>QGOA01005620.1:0-16484 GCA_003313075.1 Termitomyces sp. MG16
CCATCAACGCTCCAGATGATGTTCCATGCGTGAGGTTCTTTGCGCGGGTCCAATGGTGATCTCGGTGTCATTCGGTTTTGGTCACTTGGATTCATGGAGATAGAGCCGATCGGTACGTTCATCCGACCACATAGGCTTGAAGCATCGGGGGTTTCAGTGAGATCTTCATCCTCAAGTTCTACTTTGCACCTTCATCTCTATGTCCTCGCATGTCCTACACCTGGGCATCGATATCAGTTTGGGGAGCTGTCTGTCCATTTGACTCGATCTAATCCACTACAAGATAGAAATATATCATAATCCTTGCCTCCGTTCAGTGATGACTTATCGCTAGCCTGCGTTATATCCCTGCCTTGGAGCCTGTATGATGTCGAAGGGACTTTGGCGATATCGTGCTTGGGCGTCACCAATGGCCGTGCGTTTGTAATCTGGCTGATGGTACATTCCAGGCAAGTTCAATGAGTTTTCTCTCGTGTGAAGATGTGTTCCGTTGTTTTATCACTATGTTGGTTTTTACTCATCGCTCGGCAGGTATGTCTGATTGAACAAGCGAGAGAAATTATCAAGCTTGTTGTAAGACGAAAAAGACGTAATCTTTTCAATTTAGTAAGATGGCTCAGAGCAATTATTGTACTTTAACACTGTTACTCGAAATACAATAGCTCTTGTAGTGTTGGATTTTAACGAAGTTGACTGATATAAAGGAAGGGAAGGAAGGAAGTGATTTAGCCACGTATCCTTGTGTACAGTCACCTCTGTCATAATCCATACTGTGATAACCCATACTCTGTGATAATCCATACCTTTTGGCATCTACCGAGCTATTTCGCGGGGAAGTATGTACATACCTGTAATATTCCATAATCCATACCTTTTTGGGCCGGATGAAACCCATACTTCGTCAACTTTTGCCTGGAACCGACTGAGAATTCATCATTTCTATCTATTTAAGGCAGATCGGAGCTTATAAGTGGTTGGATTTATTACAAATTTTCACATTTCTGCTCTGTGGGTGTAGATTACTCGCTTCAGAGAGGGATCCTTTTGCAAGAGGTGTAGGAAATATATTTGCAAATTATTCAAACCTTTCTTTTGACCACTTTACGTCAATGCCTCCAAAAGCTAGGCCCTTACAGCCTTGCTACTCCTTCAGCAATATGTAGCTGACAACACCAATCCTGGTGCGTGACAGCTTGAGAACCTCCTTGGAAGTTTCAGGTGCCAATTACAGCTTCAACAAGCTCACTCTCTCCAACCTTTGTATATTACACAATACTTTACAAAGAATTGATATCTCTACCTATTAATAATTTTGCTTTCAAGCTCTTATCCACCTGCTGAAGGCATGCTGGGCCGGATTCCAAATGTGGGTCCTCTGCGACAGTCCATACTCTGTGATAACTCATACTTTTAGAGGTCCCCAAAAGGGTATGGATTATGACAGAGGTGACTGTATAGTGGCTGGTGAGAATGGATTGATGGATTAGAGAAATGATTATTGCTGGATAGTCGAGCTATGGAACACGCTATCACAGAATGTGCTAGCTAGATCCATGAAATGAATACCGAGCTCATAGCCAGCCTTTTTTTTTTTTTGGGTGGTGCCATAGCAGAGAGTCCACAAAGTAAACCTCTAAAAACCAATGTGAGTATATACAGTGGCTCAAAAAACTGTCCCAATGTTTCATACTTTTTGAAAGATGACATTGGCATGAAGGGTGGGAAGTACTTAAAATCCTGATTAAATCACGTAAAATACTATGGCATCGTAGATACAAAATGAATCTAGGTTTATGTAATCAAGATCAAAACTGATGGAGCAATAGCCATTTTAAAATATTCACTCATTGAGACAGTTTTTTGAGCATCTCTAATTTTAGTATCTAGTACTTTGTATGTCCTCCATTTGCCTTGATAACTGCTTGAATCCTTCTAGGCATGCTTTCTATTAGTCTTTGGCATACCTCTGGTGGTATTTCATCTCACTCCTTTGCAACCCTCTCCCATAATTCATGCACACCATAAGGAGGTGTTTCATACTGCCTAAGTTGCTCTTTGAGGTACTCCCAGAGATGTTCAATAGGGTTGAGATCAGAGGATTGGGCTGGCCACCAAAGGACATTAAAGTTGTTGTCCTCAAACCACTTGTCAGCCCTCTTGGAGTTGTGTTTGGAGTCATTGTCCTGTTGAAAGTAGTGGGCACCCTCCTCCATCTCCAACTTCTCAAAGTTCTCCTTTGCTCTATCATCTAAAATTTCACAGTACTGCTCTGCATTGATGATCTCCACCACCTCTACAAGCTTTTCTACCCCATTCCAACTCATACAGCCCCATACCATGAGATTATTCCCTCCTCCATGCTTCACAGTAGGTGTAGTTGTTCAGTCTGAAATGTCTTCTCCTTGTAGCTTCCATACATACTGCTTCCCATCTGACCCAATCCTGTGAATCTTTGTCTCGTCTGTTCACAGCACCCTTTTCCAGTCCTCTATAGTCCAGTTCTGATGCTTCTGAGCCCATTTAAGCTGTAGTTGTCAATGTTTAGCTTTGAGCATAGGAACTTTTCTCTTGGTAGCAGACCAATACCCCTCCTCCTTCAACACATTCCAGACAGTCTTGGAAGAGACAGGGTTGAAAATGATGTTGTTGATAAAATTAGTGGCCTGGACAGCTGTATCAAGTCTCCCAGTTAAGATTTGTCAAACAATAGCCTGTTTATCACATGAAGTAAGCTTAGCAGGATGGCCTCCAGGATGGTTTTCCTTGTCCATCTCCAACTCTCTACCAATTGTCCCAGTAGTAGACTTCCCTAGACCAGTTTGAGCCCAATCTGACCAGAGAATACCCTTGAGCAAGAAGAGAAGCAACAATAGAGTGTTGTGCAGAAGGAATAGATTTCATGATAGTGGTTAAAGATCAAGATGTGGTTCAACCAACTTGAACTACTCCCAAATATATCTAAACATGGTCACATGACTTTGTTTATATTCCCACATGCAACTTACTCTTTATTTCTGAGTAAAATAGGGATAAACCTGAAAAATTAAAGATGCTCAAAAAACTATCCCAATGAGTGAATATTTTAAAATGGCTATTGTTCCATCAGTTCTGATTTTGATTACATAAACCTAGATTCAATCTGTAGCTACAATGCCATAGTATTTTACATGATTTAATCAGGAATTTACATACTTCCCATCCTTCATGCCAATGTCATCTTTCAAAAAGTATGAAACATTGAGACAGTTTTTTGAGCCACTGTATGGTTAGTGTTTTTTTTTTTTTTTTTTTTTTTCTTTTTTTCATGATACCACTGTTGACTACAGACAGTTCACACGTTGTCAACCTCTGTAGTCATGGGCATGTAAGAGACTCACATCATACAGGGAGTCTGGTTTAAGTCAGGATCTATACTGGAGGAAATGCCTTTACGCATACTGTGTGGAGCTTGGGCTTTCAGCCAATACCCACTAAAACCTTGGTTGCAACTCTCCATGACTTACTTGGGGATCTGTCCTTTGATAGGAAGTATTTCCACGTGTTTTCTACAGTCCTGGTTTCCAGGGCTTTCTTACCATACCTACACCCATTTGTTGCTAGACAATCAAGTTTGATCCTTTGTACGATTGCTGCTTTAACTTTGTTTTCAACTTCCATGTTGAACAGTATTTTTTCAGGATCTGACTCATGTCTTATGTGCCACTCACATTTAGTCTTCCAGATTACATGGGCTGTTTCGGATATAATTATTGCTGAGAAATAAGTGGCATCTTGAGTGTCTTTGTCGGCATCCCCTTTTCTATTTATTAAGGCGCAACCCAGTTGCTCCCTGAGGGTTGGTGGTTCAAAGCTTATTTCTCTCTTTCTATGCAGATGCTTGACTATTTGCCATGCTGCTCTCTGCCTTATATGTGGGCATTCCGATAGAATATGCTCCATTGAATCTTCGATGTGGCATTGAGGACAAAGTGCTCATGTCTCAAACTGCAGAATATTTTGCCAGTATCCTTCCACTTTGAAAGTATTATGCATTGTTTTCCAAGCAAAGTTTCTAAATTCTCTTGACAGTGACTTGTTTCTCATTGACTGCCAAATCTGCTTGTTACTTGGTGCTTCATCATTATGAGCATGCACTGCAACAACTCCAAGGTGGACTGCCTCACATAATTCTTTGTGATTTATGTGCCCCATCTGATGGTGAAGCTCATTAATTGAGATAGACTTCAATGCAATATTCACAACATGATTATAGGAGGATGTTGATTTATCAGCATAGTATAGTCCACAAATTGCTGGGTGGCTTTGGACTTTTAATGACACATATTTCATCCTCAATGAGGAGAAAACAACTAGCATGATCAAGACATGATATAGACACCAGTGTGAATGCCATAGTAGATGTGTAATAAACTCTTTTGAGAAAAATGAGAACTGACTTTTCCTCCATCTTTATGGGTAGACAAATTCGCAGATCTTCCCTGCTAAGAGTGCTGAAGGTATGTCCATCAGCTGCACGGACTGGTTCAGGATTAATTTCCTGGTAGTTTATGAATTTTTTGTGAGACAGCAAGAAATGGCTACTAGCACCACAATCAATTATAATTTTGGCAGATGGGGATGCAGCATGGGCTTCATGGCTATGTTCAGACATAATAGCAAGTGCCACATTGTTGTTTAAGTTGTTATCAGGAGCATCAATAGCAAGAGAAGTAAGGAAGGCATAATTTTCCTCCTCTTTTTTGGTTTTGGCAGCATTTACTGACTTGTTTTTGTCTGCTTTGTCCTTTCCTTTCCCTTTGTGCTTTTCAACCACCACTCAGGTGCCTTATCTTCCATACCTCCACCTTCTTCAAAACATTTATCTTTGGTGTGTCCATTTTTGTCACAGTTGTTGCAGTGCCGCTTATCCTTATCTTTAGACTCTGACTTCAATTTTTCTTTCCCTTATATGACTTTAGAGTCACCACAAGCTTTTGTGTATGCCATGATCATTGCTTTATGTTAGCAATTGATATTTGTTTTGATAGCAGCACTGTTTGCTTCCTTGTTGAGGTGTCAGATGAGATTCTAGCTTGAGATTAGTTTTCCAGAAGAGTATGCAGATATTGTGAGTGTAGTAAAAAGAGGTTTATACATCAGGGCAAGAGACAGTAATGTGCAAATGTAGCTAGCAAATGATGCATCAGACAGAGGACAACCAATTTCAGCAAGACACTCTTTGATTACAACCATATGTCAACTTCACCATTTTTGATGAAGCAAATATTTTGCAATTGAGCAAGGAGATCAGTTTTGTACATGGCTCTTTTGCTGTTATGAATTGATGCAAGCATTTTCCAAATATCAGCAGCAATAGGTTCACTCTTAACTTGATAAAGAATAGACTGATCTATAGTGCTATAGATGATCTTGCAGACCTGAGCCTCTTTCTGCAACCATTCTTTCATAGCATCTTCAATCTCTTTGATCTGATCATCAGACATTAGAGCCAGAAACTTGTCATTATAATAGAAAAATCCTTCATGTTCAACTAGTATGACCAGCTTATGCACAGTACCCATAAGATGTCTCTGGAGCTTCTTAGATGTTACAGCATTTGTAACACGTTCTTGATACATAATCCAGTTCAAGCCATCAGCTGCAAGCACTGAGTGAAACAAAGTCAAGTATTGTTTAGCCTTACGGTCATACCACAGAACCAGATCGATATTTGATTCTAGTACTACGAGTTATGACAGTAAAATTGGCTGCCTTATGTAAGGCAGCCAGCTAGTATGTAAAGTAATAATAAATAATTAATATAATGGTCTATTAATTATTTGGCTATACTAAGATATGTTACATGCCCCTCTTTGAGACTGGTAATCAGTCTCTATGTAAGGAGGGACAATTTGTCCAGGTCAATAAGTAGTTCAATGTGGAGGAACTTCAGTCCTCCACGGCTCAAGAATGTCCAGGTCATCTGTCAAAAAATACAATGCTGACGTTAACCGACAGTATAAATTGAAAAAGAGATGAGCCGCCTACAATAGTTATGCAGATGGCGGATGCAACAACTCGCTGGCCATATCGATTCTCATCTCAGTGTCGACGCTAGCTGAGGATGATGAGGCAATGGGGCCCGACAATGTTGAGGCTGTAGGAGCCTGAACTGATGTGGCAGTGTGCGAAGGAGAAGGGGGATATGGCCCGTGTCAAGAATGGCGTTGCCACAAATCTCGACGGTTGGGGTTCATTTCCATGGGATAGTACAGTCCACTTTTAAGGTACTCATGACCTTGAGCAAACTCGCAGGCTAGCAAAGCGTGAAGACAAATCATATCATTGTCTGTGGGCAATCGCCAATTGTCCCACCTCGTAATGGCCGAAGGCTCTCTATAGATGTCCAGTCGACGATAGCATTCATTGTCGACCTTGCAGAAATGGTTGATGGAGACAGTGGCCACAAGAAACTGATTTTCAAGGTAGACCACGCCGAAGGTATAGGCATGGTCTACCCATTTTACTGGTACGCGGTTTGCTATCATAGTGCGAAGCACATCAGCATCGGTGATGTTGACAGCATTAGTCGCATCAAAATGTGGGGGTCGGAACTGGACATCAGTCCAGCTCATGGGTACGAACAGGGTGCTGGGATTAGCGGCATCGTAATCAGCGACCGCCTCACAATACATTCCAGGATGCGCGAGAATCAACGCCAACAGCCTTGCAAAGCGTCCCCGTGCTCTTCCCGAGGGAGACAGTCCACATGTAAGGGCATGTCTCAACAGAGTACGCCAGTGAATGCGATACGCTTGATCCACTACAATGCCGTACACTGAATTTATCATTCCTGGTCGACAGAAGTAGAGTACATTCTGCGCCAGTTTGTCCAGATTGAAGGTGAAACGTACACCTTCAGAATCAAACCCGGTGAGCGTAAAAAACGGTCTCCTGGCTCAGTCCTTCCATCGCAGGTACCCGTCTGGGGTCAGCATGACCACGATGTTCATGTGATGGGAGGAAAGATCCAGAGGGGGCGAAATGTGTTCGTACTCTGGTGTACACACCAGAGTCATCGTCCTATCCCTCATTGTAGTGTAGCAGTTGATGCTGATGCGCTGAAACTCACGCAACAGGTAGTAGGCTTCAGTGCGCAGTGACACTGATTTGAACTTTTTCTGCGAAAGCTCATAGAGCTTTTGCAACTGCTGGGGATTCATCAGGAATCCCCTTGGTACCACACGGTCCAGCTCTTTCGAGGTATGATAATACCTCTCTCCTTTCTCCTCCTTGTATGTCTTCACGGCTAAGGCTTCATCGCTCATAAATACTGTATTTGTGAGCCAGGAGTAATAACAGTGGTGGTCAAGTGCCCCACTGTAGAACCAATTTGACCGCTCTACCGACGTCCTGCTGATGAACACACCTAAGCCATCAGGAATACGGCCTGTGGCCTGCTCCTCCTGGTCTTTATCGACCTTTGCCTGCTAGGTGGCCTCGTGCTTCCTCCGAGCCTCTCTCTTGCGTTTTTTGTCTAAACGCACTCGGCGTTTAGCAGGGGTCTCTCCTTCTGAGAGGGTCTTGTCTGATAACTCCCCATAATCACTCCCGTTGCTCAGTTCATTCAGACCAAGCGCAGCTAACATCAGGAGTCACCCTTCTACTTCAGCGTCCATTCTCATGTCCTTTACGGGAACCACGGACGCATATGCCCTCAGTGGTGCCTCAAACTGCACCACTGCTCCAAACTCCACTTCCAACAGGACCACCTCATCCTGCTGCTTTGTCCCTGACTGCTGGGAGGGCGCATGTGTTGACAAGGACAATCCTCGTAAACTAGTGTCATCCTCCACGAGCCCGTCATGTAACTCAGCTGGAATCGGAGTGAGTTCTCCAGCTTCCCGCACCCCAACCTCCAGTACTGCATCACATGCTCTGAGGCGTTTTGCCTCAGGCTGCTCCTCCAATGACGATGGACGCTTCTTCATAGCGTTCGTGAATGTTTTAATTGTATTGTCATTACGCTGCTGCAGCATAACAATCTCATTGAGCAGTCCTGTAATCACCATCTGAGCCACCGGATCTGCCAGAAACGCGGACTCCAGTGGCACTCGCTGGCCGGCAGATATGAGCTGTCTCCAGACTGCCTCTGCCTGAGGGTCCAGAACCTCCGACGGCATCCCGATCTCCTTCCCTTTTCCTTTCTCCACGTACGATAAGCACCACAGAGATGGTGCACGACGAGGTGACGGCGATGCTTGTCAAGGCGGTGTTTGAGGTCGGGTTTGACCTCAAGTTTGCGTCCTTGCTGCCAGCTCATCTTGTCTGCGCCCTATTATTTCCCGAGGCCTGCCTCCTCATGCCCTGGCACTCCTCGGAGGCGATCGCCTCCGGTCCCTTCTATACGTGTCTTGCAGGGACGGCATCCTTTCTCGTTGTCATTGAGGTTGCACCACCTCGCTCTTTCCTTGCTGTTGATGCCCCGCATCATCGTCCACGTCCATGGGTGCTACCTGTGGCGCAGTTAGTGCTTTCTCATCCGAAAGGAGTGTACTTGCATTCTGGGTCTGTGTCTGCTGCATCGGCATTGGCATACCCCACATCACCTGTCCTCCCATCTGCTGTCCAGGACCTGCTGGTCCTGGGAAGTATGGCATCTGAAAAAACAGCAGGTAAAACTGTGGAGGTTGTCCAAATTGGGCTGGGTTCTGCCCAAACTAGGACACCACTGGATACGATGCCACAGTCGGCGTTGTTACAGGCTACTAAATGCTTTGCTGGGGGCAATCCCCCCCTCCTCCAGAACCCTGTGGGTTCTGAGGCTGCTGCTCACTGGTCGTACGCTGGTAAGGGTACAACATGGTACTACAAAAATGTCGACGTGTCGGTGGGAAAAAACACACTAAATTCTCCATCACCAGGTTACATAACCTGATCCGACCGTCAACTCTGCATCACAATCCACATTATCTTATCAGATAGATGAATCTCCATCTTATCTATCTGACACAATTGTGATCCGATCCAGATCAGATACTCAGTTGGTCTGAGCTCTGACTGATCTAGCCTACATCTTATCACCGCCATCAAGCTAAGCACGTGAGCGCTTAGCAAGCTGATTTGGGCGCTTTACACCCTGCAGTTCTAAGTATTGATCCAATGCTGCCAACTTAGCACATGTGTGATACGACTCCCATGTCGTATCACCCCCACTCCATCGTACCTCGAATTCGAGGTGCATTCCTTCCTGCCACTGATGGCCCAGGATGTCCTCGATGAACCATTCCTGTTTGTCACTAGCACCAAAATCATATGGCTCGGGCGTCACCCAATTAGGGAACATAGCATCATCATTTGCGTTATATCGCCTAAGTAACGATACATGAAACTTAGGCACAATCCGATGTGCTTGCAGAGCTGCAGGCAGCTCCAGAACATAGTTCGATGTGCTTGGTTCCACGACCAAGACTCCGTATGGTCCAATGAATTTTGGACACAACTTTCTCGCCCTTCTTTTTGGAAGATTCAAGTTTTCCGTCGACAAATATACTAATGTTCCAGGCATTAGTTCTGGTTCCTCACTCTGCCTATCATTTGCATGTCATGCCTGTATAACATGCGCGGCAATGATAGTGTCGTGTGCATTGGCTAGATTCTCCAATGCTTGCCATGCAAAGTCCTTCACCCCCTTGTGAACGACTCCGTCTGTCCTTAGTTCACGCAGCATGGAGGGCATGTATCCTCCATTGAGCTCAAACAGTGCATATTCCGTGGTCTCTGACACACTCGCATTGATCACAAACTCGGTTAGCGGTATCCTATCTACCCAATCACGTTGGTCTGGTCGGACCACTGTACAAAAGATTTGGGCAATACTTCTATTCGCTCACTCTGTTTGTCCATCTGTCTGCAGATGAAACGAGGTAGACATGAGCAATTTAGCTCCCAGGAGCTTGTGAAGTTCTCGCCACCAGTGAGACGTAAACTTTGCATCTCGATCACTCACGATCGAACTTGGAAGGCCATGTAGCCTTACAATCTCCTTCAAGTAGATCCAGGATAATGAGGACGCAGTAATGGTTGTGTGCACCGGTATCAAGTGCACCATACTGGTCATTTGGCAAATAACCACCCAAAGGTAGTTATAACCTTTGGACTCGGGGAATGGACCAACAAAGTCCATTCCAATGGAGTCCCACAGCTTTGTCAGGATGGGCAGGGAATGCAACTTCCCTGCTGGCTTCCTGTTGCTGGTCTTTGACCACTGGCAAACCTCGCAGGTCTGGCAGAAGTGCATCACTTCTTTCTGCATCTGAGGCCACCAGTACCATTGCCTCAGGTATTCTAGTGTTTTGTTGGTTCCAAAGTGACCAACAATCTCATGCGCTTGAGTGACGATCTGTATGATCAATGTTTGGTCGTGTGGTAAACACACCATGTTGTGCCCTTGAACATTCGTTATCCAGACCAGTCCTTTCTCATCCACGCTGAAGCATGGGTGGGTGTCTGTGTTCTGCCAGATTTTAGTGTAGAACGCATCGCAGCTATAATTCCTCAGTACCTTCCATAGGTACTCATTGGTTTGAGGAACAGGAGGGTTACGATACTCTCCTGTAGGCGATAACGCGTCAGTGAGTGTCATGTTGTGGCCATATGGTCCACAACTGCTCCCTGTCTCGCTTTGGTGTGGCATTGTCGCCTCCTTTGGCTGAGCCTGCTCTAGTTGCTCAGCTTCTATGTCTCGGCCCTCTTGCTGCTCTTGCAGTCATCAACTGCGTTGTAGTTTGGTCGCTTGCATAGCCCGAAGCTTGACCACATGCTCCTTTACCTCTTTGTAGCGATGGTACGGAAGATCATCACCCTGGGGATCAATACAAATATCTGCATTGACGTAATCATGCGTATCATGGTGTTCACCCACTCTATCACTCTCGAAATACCTCGAGAGACAGTCCGCTACCTTGTTCAGTTCGCCTTTGACATATGTGATGTCAAAGTTGTAGCAAGACATATAGTCAATCCACCGGCATTGCCAGGGGGACAACGTTGCTTGAGTCTTAAAGAACTCAAGTGCTTTATGGTCCGTAATGATGTGGATCTTGTATCCCATCAATTTGTCTTCCCATTTAAGGAGTGCCTCAAGTATTGCCAGCATTTCGAGCTCATGGACCGCATAATTCTGTTGAGCCGAGGTGAACTTCCTCGACATGAACCCAGCTGGCTGACAATTCTGCCAGGAACTTCCCTGGCCATACATTGCACTTACTCCGGTCTTTGAGGCATCACATATAAGCCAAATTGGCTCATCACGTCAGGGATCTATGGGACAAATGACTGGGGTCTTTGAGCAGATCCTCTTGATCATCTCAAAACAGCGTTGGTGTATAGATTTCCATATAAATGGAGCTCCGTTCTGCGTGATGGACATCAAGGGTCCAGTATATGCTGTAATATCAGGCAGACAGTTGCCGATATAGTTCACCAGTCCCACGAATCTTTGCACATTGTTATAATTACGAGGCACACACCATTCACATATGCGATCGATTTTGTCCTGGTCAGGGTGAATACTCTGACTGTCAATCTTGTGTCCAAGGCAGTCTACTGTCTTGGCATATAGTTTACATTTCTTCTACTTGAGGTACAGTAGATTAGACCTCAGTTGCTCAAAAATAACACGAAGATGCTCTTTGTGTTTTTTGATTGAATCGGAGTATATGAATATGTTGTCCAGATATATATGAACGAACCTTCCGATAACATCCTGGAAGATAGAGGTCATCAACCTCTGAAATGTTGCAGGAGCATTACAATCTCCTATCTGCATAATGTTGCTCACATATGTTCCCGTGATCGACAAGAACACTGTCTTTGGGATATCAGACAAGCGAATTCTCACTTGCTCATAAGCGTCCATCAGGTCAATTTTTGACCTGAACTTTGCTCTTGCAACATCCTCTCAAATCACTTCCTGATCTGGAAGTGGCGTCACGTCCTTTATGGTGTTGTTATTGCGTTGGTGAGCATCCAACGCCATCCTCAATGTACCATCTTTCTTCGGAATGCACAATAGTGGAGCAGCTTGGGATGCTGGTTGGGCCTCCCACCAGTGGGCTCTCAGGTACCGATTGGTCTTATCTTGGAGCTGCTGCTGCAGCACCATTGGACATCGCGGCAAATGATATTTATACACCTTATTCTCATCAATAAGGTTGATTTTATGGTTGACCTCACGCCAAGGAGGTAACTCCTCCTTGGTTCCGTTCAGAATATCCCCAAATTCCTGCTGCCACTGCAATTGTAGGTCCGGAATGTCCTCCTTTGTAAAACCACTGGTTTTACCTTTGCCCTTCCAGTCCACATCCTTGCGTGGACACCTGGACAGCTTTGCTTGTAAGGCTGGGCAGCTATACTTCTCTCTGAGGCAGTAATCCTCAGCTCACTGTCATCCAGCGTGTGCAGTCGCACAGGCACTTCCTTCTTGCTTCTCCGCAATGTCACAGACAGTCCGTCAAAGAATACCTCACTCAGTGGCAATATCTCGTCATCACTAGCCTGACAATATAACTTCTCCTTCGACGTCCATTGTGGTCTATTCCACGCATACATTGATGCCACTAGCTCATTCCACTCAGCAGGCATTCGTGGATCAAACACCCATTCAAACATGGGATGAGGTACCGGTCGATCCCAGATTGACCAATTTGTATGTGTGGAGGACGCCTTGTCCTCCAGCAGTCCTTGTCCGTCATCGGTTACTAAGTCTTCAACCTTCACTTGCAACAACGTTGGTTGGCACTCTGTGCCCGCCGTGTGCTGAGGCCACTTGTCCTCAGGCTTACTCTGCCTTTCACACTTCATCTTGGGGCTCTCCCCCCTCTTCAGAGTACATTCGTACTCTACAGCTTTGCTTTCCAGCATCAACACTGCTGGGCTATCCGTTGGCAAGCTCACACGAGCTTGCTCCTCATCCTCTCCATCCTCCACCATAGGCAATTTCTTGCCTCCATCTAGTCAGTGTCACCTGACTAGCACCTTCTTCTCTGTGGCACGGTGTCGATGGAGATGTCCATTGCCATTATCTATGGTCACTCGCACTGCAGGAATGGTGGTGCCATCCACCACTATCTCATTCTTCCTAAAATCCAGCAGAACATTGTGCTTTCTCATATACGGCGTGCCTATAATCATGTTGTAACGATTAAAATTTGCCACGTCAAGGTACTCTTTCATCCTTGATTTTGCACAGGGAATACTCGCCTGCGTGCCAAACTGTACTGCAGCTCGGCTGCACACAGTACCCAATTAAAGGAGTAGTGGCTCCTTCAACTCACTGACAGAACTATCATGCACTTGACAAAACTGAGGTGTCACCCCAGTAGTCGTACTACCTGAATCCCACAATGTCCACGCCTTGTGGCCATTCACCTCAACGTATGACGCCAGGCACTCCTTGTCCTTGCGCTTCAACACTGGTCTCACCAGCTTCTCCAGAGCCTTGCGAAGGTGTACCTTATACACCTTCACATTGGCTACTCCAACTGGTCGGTCTAATGCGCTGGCTGGGTAGTCCATCAGAGCTCCCATGAATTCTGAGTCTGACTCCTGGGCATAATAATCGTTGTCGTATATGTCGACCTCAACGTATTTGTCATCCAACAACTCTTCTACCACAGAGGCGTTTTCATCCTCTGGTGCTTCAGGGCTGAGGTTCTCCACATCAGGCTCGTTTCCTGAGTCTATCCCTTCAGCATCAGAGATAGCAGTGTGGGCCGCCCGTACATATGCACGTGGCTTAGCCATCGGCTGTCCACCACCCACTGGACATGCATTCGCAAAATGCCCTGGCTGGCCACATTTGAAGCACGTACTCGCCATGAAAGGGCGAGCTGCTTCAAACTTCAGTGGCCTAGTCAGTGTCGGCAATTTAGCCTCACCAGCAGCCTGATGCGGCCAAGCACCCTCTTGGCGTGGACTCCTCTGAGCATCCTGTGCCAGTGCATCCCTACAGTCCCCTGGCTGGTCACTCTGGAAGCGTCATTCCTGCCGAGGTGCTGCTCTTATCACAAACCTTGGGTTCGTATTGCCCACCATCTCTTTTCGACGGGCCCAGAAGGTGCCTACCTTCCAAGGCTTGGTCTTGTTCATCAATCGAATCTTTGAGCTATGTAGCCCAAAGTGTCGTGCGGCAACACATGCGCTACAAACTCCTCAATGGTATTCACTTCAGACGATAGCCCGTCATCACAAATGAGAGACTTTCTCATTGCGTCAGGTATCCCACGCAGGAAGGTATCGATCATTACCCAGTTGTCTGGATAAATAGACATATTCTGCACGTGGTCTATCAAGGTGTCATAGAAACCTTGAACACCCAATCATTCAGTGTAGAAGGTTGCAATGAATGCCTCCTGAGCATCCTGCATGGTGGATGCACTCACAAACCGGTTATACAATTCAAGAATTACATCCTTGAACGTCCATTGCTGTCGTGCACGATGGTAGTGCAAGACATGATGTCAGAACCAGGCCTTGGCCGGTCCATCTAGGAACTCTGGGAGAACAAATACACATTCTCAATCCAGATGATCCCCCTCATACTGGCATGCTGCCAGATGGTTGCACACATCCATCGTCCAGTTTTCCAAGTCACTAAACTTGGACTCCCCTCTGTACAGGTAGATGTGTTTCAACTCCGCCTTATGCGGTTTGATACCTTCGGGAAGGCACAATGCTATGCCTACCGCATCGTCAATTATACTACTGAGGCGCTGGTGCATATTTTCAGTATACACCTTTGTCACCTCAGTTATTCCAGGCGTTTTATTCCTACCTTCCACTGGAGGTACCACAGAGAATGCACGTACAGGTCGGTGACCTGTATAGTGTACTTTCCCTGCGTCATTCCAATGCAGTGGGCTCTCCTGTCCCCCTAGCTCTTCTGTCACCTGTCTTCCAGGAACTCAGCTCGGATCCACCGTGGGCAGGTCCCCCCTCCTAGTATCAGGCTGACGTGTCCGTTGGACATATTGCCTTCTCATCTTGTCGATGGGTGTTATCCTATCAAATAAAATCTCCTGGTCATCTATCCAGGAGTGTCCCTGGCATTTCAGGTCTTGGTTCCGCATGCGCTAATAAGCTACCCTCTCCACAAACTTATCCGCCAACAGCACTTGATTTGTCAGTGGAATATTCTCCACTGATTCCTGTTTTGTGTGAGGGTGCCTTGGCTCCCCAGTTTCGGGTAGGTTGCTATCTAACACAGGTATGGTAGACCCCGATTCAGCCATCGACAGAGGTCTCCTTTGTTGACCTCTAAATACATTTTGTCTCTATGCTGCAGTGAACCTTGCAGCAAACTGCTCATCAGACTCTCCTGCTTGCTGGGGCGCATATATATTGCTCATTGCCTCTTCCAGATGGGAAGACAACTCTGGCTTTGCCACCGGGGGTATATTCGGAATCAAGTTTGCTCCCTCTGGGGTTGAGGCAGCTGATCTTTGATTAGCCTTGCGGTACATATACGCTTGGGCTTCCAGCTCAAGAATCTGAACATACAACGTAATGTATTCAACGGTATTCAATTGAGGTACATTATCACCTCTAGCCTGTATCAACCGTATGTGTTTCAGTACATACAGTCCTAGTCGAGCATGTGTGGTATCCTTCGTAATGCTAGGGTATCTTTTCCATAGCATAGCACACTGAACCTGAAGGGTGGACTCACTCCGTCCACTCTCCTCGTCATCAGAAGTTTTGTCTTCCCAATGTACTGCCAGTGTTCTTTGCTTGGGAACTGTCGTTTCCTGCGGCACTCCAACTCCCTGCTGACATTGCGTCAGTGGAGTGGATTCAGTTGGCACTCTCCAACTGCCCGCCTCTGGCCTCAGCATCTTCCCCAGGAAGTACGACAAAGGTCTGTGACCTTCAGTAGGTCCCTGAGCACTACTCCTGCTCTGGAACTGTCGCCCTGACCTCCCAGTCTGCATGGGAGATTCATAATCCCTGCCGGATTGCTGTTCCAGGTCTTCCACAACTGCCCCTGGTCTCGCTGCACCGCTTGGCACAGCTGTTGGCCGCACTTCGCTCCATTGCGTCCCTCCTGGCATTCCCTGAGGCTGCCAGGAAGGCTCGGCCTCAGTATATTCTGACCCAGGATGACCTGGGTCAGTCACCGCAGATTGAGGATACGCCAACGACTGGTTGATGGTCTTACCATCGTGTGTTGGTTCAGCAGATTGATTGGTCTCCATCCAATCAGGCGTTGCTACGTCTCTGTTAATCCGGAAGCGTGCATCAAAGAAGTTGATGCACTGTTTGATGCAATCACAGTTTAGGCTATCAGTCTAGACACGTAGTCTTCGTCCATAGTATCAGAATTGAACCCGAAAGGTTCAAAAAAGTGAAACAAAGTCAAGTATTGTTTAGCCTTACGGTCACACCACAGAACCAGATCGATATTCGATTCTAGTACTATGAGTTATGACAGTAAAATTGGCTGC
>QGOA01005640.1:0-11349 GCA_003313075.1 Termitomyces sp. MG16
CCTTGTGGCTTGCCACTCAACCAGGATTACTTTTTATTTGATCTTTTGGATGCAGACATATTCTTATGCTCACGAAATAACTTACTGTAGTAATTTTGATACATAACAAGTATTGTTTGTCTTGGGAATCCTCAAATACTATAATGGCAATAGTGGTTGAGAAAATTGAGACATCACTGACTTGCGAGTTCTGTCCAAATTGTCACTAACTAGAATTCATTTCTTGGAGGGAAGAGAACATTACTCTGTTCAATTGCCAAGGATGAGATTCTCACCACCAGAAATAATTATGTCTCTGCTTCTATTCATTGTTACGGATACGCTGCTATCTGGATACCAAACAGTGAGATCTTGAGACCTCGTATCTTTAATGCAAACTTGCTTATCCCGCCAATTTGGTATCTCTTTGCCATCTCCAATATTACATGGTGCAGTCCAGACCTCCACATATCCATCATGCCGACTGTCATTCATAAACTTTCCCAATGAGTAGAGGCCTACCATCTGCGTAGCATGCACAGCAGAAGGAGCCGGTATGGGAGATTTAAATTGAAGTGAAAGTACAATAGTTGGGAACCAGCTAAACGAATCAAAGCTAGCCCAAGTCTAGAAAATTTCAAGTCATACCTTTGGCCAAGTCCAGGCCTTTCACTGGGCAGCATGAGGCTCGGCATGTAGTTGAAGATGTCAACAAGGAACGCTAGCAATGTTGGTGTGATTTTGTCGCTCTTGTCTTGGAAAGTGAGCCACATGCCCTATTCAAGTCCTTCACCCCCAATTGTGGCAGCATTCGACCGATTCAGGTGATCTGATGCATTCTTTGTGAGTATGTATAGGTCTAGTGCCAAGGCAATGTAAGGTTGGAATTTCCACACGCCTCGACCAGGTCGGACAATTGCGGTTGATGGATGGGTGTAGAGAGGTATACAATGGGCATAAGGAGAAGGGGGCACAATGGTCAAGCCACGACTATAACCAGGCGCTCGAGGTCTATTGCCGAAGATTTGGTGTGCAGTGATAATCAACGCTTCCTGTGATTGAAAAGTGTGTTGTCAGATGATGAATTTTCAGGAAGTGGACAGCGACCAGTACCTGTTGATAGAGTTCTGCTGTTAGGTTTGTAAAACCCCGGCCTGTCTTCACTATGCGTATTCATATGTCAAAGTGAGAAGGTATCAATGTCCTCAAGTAATGAGCCGTCACATAAATGGGATCATGATGGTTCGAAGTCAACTGATGTTGAATGCAGGCATCATGTCAGGGGACCCCTCATTCCTTTCTTCTTTCACTCCTTATTTCTTCACTCTCCTTTCATTCACTTCCTTATTTCTTCTACCATTCTCTCATTTTGCTGTTACTACTTCTTCAACACTATCTGTTGGTACTATTCTCAACCTTTGAGGTGCTCTGGTTCTTTAGCTATCACTCAGACAAGTGTGGGCCCTTCAGCACCGCTCCAGGCTGCCTAGATAAGCCGGAGTTTGCCTTTCTGACTTCTAAAGTCCGGAGTTTTCCTCCCTTGTTTGCACACTTGTTTGGTTAGTCAATTTTCGAGTTTTTAAGGTTTTGTTGTACTGTACAGTTGTTTCCCACGCTTCAGAGGCCCCAGAAGCGTCCAACCTGGCATAGGGAATCCCCAGACTTGTTCTCTTTGGATCTCCCTCTGCCAGGTGAGTAGCTACCTTGATATTGTCAGTATATATTCTAATACACTTTGGATCTCCCTCTGCCAGCTGTGTGACTGAGCCACAGCCTCTAGAGGTCGCCCTTACACATCAACTAAAAGAGCTAGGATGTATCCTAAGACAAAATCTGGTTATTCACGCAGCACATGAACTTGAACGAGCGCACCGCCATTCGGAACACTGAAAGGCACTGAAATGCATTATAAACTACGACAATATTGGAGTTTGACATACGTGCCAACCAACCAGTCAGGATCTATTTCACCTGCATAGGATGTATACTGTGCATTGGAAGACAATGCCTTAACATTGACAGCCTGAAGCAAAGGTGTCATGTCAGTTGTTAATCGAGTGTGAAACCAGAGGACATACATGATCACAATGCATAAGTATATCCCATACCTGTAATATGTAGCCGTTCGGGTTTCCGCTATGGAAATGACTGGCAGTTCCAGAGCCTCCTCCACTCTGCGTAACGGGTCACAGTATAGTAACGATGTTTGTTCTAATAGGACCAACTGGTTCATCGAGTGCAATTCCGATGTGTTCCATTTTAGGCAAAACAACATTACACTGTACTCTGATATCATCAATTTCTGTTTGAACTCAATCCATCAAATTACACACTTAACGTTCAACTCTCAACATACTCATCTTCTGCAACACCCATCTTCTTTGTACACGGTGAGACACTCGGTAACAGCCAAAAATAGAACTCACTACCCATGTAGACCTCATATCTTTATTCAACTAACTTTTCTTTGACGTTCTTCAAGACCTCCGTTGGGTATATGGCAGAGAGGCTGCATGACAGTTTGGAATAGAATGACCTTCAGAAATTCACTTCTATCCTTCAACTTGGAGCAGCTGTCCTTGCCCACTTTTCCGCACCCTTGCTGCGATGGCCAAACATGCAAAAAGTTGTGGTATCATCATCTTCCTCTCTGCAGTGAGTAAGACTCTTTTTCCTTGCCAGAATGACTCCTAAGTGCAAGCTTCCAAGGCACAATTTTCTTAATCTTGGCATCTCATCCATCTTTGCTCTATGTTTTGATCACATACTACATCCAAATTCTACATTCACCTCTCTCTTTTGTATTGCACCTTCTTGCTACATATAGTCTTACTTTCTTTGCATTCTTGTCTCTCATTGTTTGCGTTGTGCATGACACAGGTCCAGTCACAGAGACTGAACAATCCAAAGACAAAGAAACGAGCCTCCAAGAGGCTTTAATGCCTGACGCTAATCTTGATACCCCAGGAAGATGGTGCCGCAAATGCTGGGTAAGTTTTGCAGGATGAATTTAGGAGAGGAATAAGTCACTGACATGGATGTCTGCTCAGGCTCCAAAGCCTGAACAAACACACCACTGTTCGATGTGTGGTTGTTGTATGCTGAAGATAGGTTCGTCGCCGTGGAAACCTTGTTTGATTAATTCTTCAACTAAAAAATTTAGATCATCACTGTCCTTGGTTAGGAAACAATTGCATTGTGAGTGGGCTTCTCTAATTCTGATTGGGTCTCCTAAGTCTATCGTTAACTCAGAGCCATCGGACATACCTCGCATTTCTCCATTTCTTGCTCTCTGTCACACTGCTGGCTATCTATATTGCTATTATATAAATCTCCACTCTAATTTATGCTTTTGATAATCCTTACGCGATGGTCAGTCACTGTTTCATGACTGACGACTGGCTCATTGAAAAAATTTCAGGATGCTAGTATCCTGATTCACGAACTATTCCTTGCCGCCATAGGAATGATATTTTCTTTGGTCACCGGCCCATTCTTCAGATACCATGTGTACCTTGTTTTGCAAGTATCACGTTATCAGCACTTTATCTCAGAGTAATTTACAAAACTTGTCTTCCAGAACTAATCAGATGATGCTAGAAAATATTTCTCCATTTCTACTTCTGAAACACCTTCCAAAACTTCCCTTTGGAGGCCATGATCTATCCGATCCCCTGCTCAAGGCAGAATTGTCAGGCCAACAATGACGACTTATAAAAGATGCGCATCAATCAACGTTTCACAAATTAATTTCACCACGAGAAACTTCGACCACAACATGCATTAGCCAGGCTCTCACATACCTCCACAGCCCCTCAAACCGCATTGTGCACCGGGACATCAAGCCGCAGAATATATTGCTCATGCAAGAAGGCTGCGTGAAGCTCATCAACTTTGAGATTGCATGGCAAGAAGAGAAAGAGGAAGAAATCAAGGGGGATCTATGGCCTGAACGGAGGCCCAAGATGTGGTTTTAGGTGTCTACCAGGTATGTATTCCTGCTATTCCATCTTCGTTCCTTCTTTTGACAACCATGTCTGTCTTATAGCCCATATCGAGCCCCTGAACTCATTTTCGGCACACGCGACTACGACGCCTTCGCAATTGATCTCTGGAGCGCTGGTGCAATATTCACAGAGTTCTTCACTCCCCTTTGGCTTTGCTCTGATGCTGACTATAACGACGAGCCTTCATACAATGAGGATGAAGAAGAGGAAGGGATGGGAATGTGTGCCTTGGAGCTGTTCGTTGTATCTGAGCACCTTGTTGAGGCCCAGAAGATGTGTTGGGAGAGGGATACGTTATTCAATGGTATGCGTGGGGAACTCGGACTCGTGTGGAGCATCTTTAAGATCTGGAGAACACCAACAAGGGACAATTGGCCTGTAGGTACCTCTTATATTTCATGTCAAGGAAATAACAACTAATAACAACTCACCTATGATGGCAGTGACGCAATAATACTGCAGCGGTTTCCTAGCCAAGGAGTCATTGATAATTCCAATCTTGAGGTACTCAATTTATGATGTGTCATCATACTCAGAGAATTGTGCATACCTGAAGAGTGAACACGCCACAATAGTGCATCATGCCAGAGTAGAGTATGTGCAATGCATCTTGGATAACAAGTTAGAGTCTGAAATAATGATCGTTGAATCAACAAAAAATCCAATTAATAATAATATTAATTACCGATTCTGAATCTGAATCCAAAATCGATGACTGAATCTTAAATTTTCTGATCATTGACTTCAACCACAACAAAGTGACAGACTAAAGGCATGTGCTTCACTGACAGAATCATCTCTGGATCTATTATAGTGCGATATATGTTTTTATTCTGAGTTGTTTTGTATTATCTAACCAACCACTTTTAATTCAGATTCTGAAGAAATTTCAATTCATTCTGAATCAGACACTGAGAATTTGGTCTGACAGGCATTTGACTCTTTCATGTAATGTAGAGCGGTGAGCATTATGATTGGTCACACCATTTGAATTAACTCTACTTTTTAACGATAGTTAATTAATTTTAGCTTCTGAATCTACTCAACCAAGTCAACGGATACATTGTTACAATGTATAATATGTACCACTCCTTTCTCAATCTGAATCAGTATTTTTCTGACAAAGTATATAAGGTCTGGTCTTGTATTTCTCCAGTCCGCATTGCTTGCTCATTGAATCTGACGTTACAATGTCTGCTCAGTCTCTGTCAATGAATTTAACAGTTGACGATGCTCTTGGTCTTATCGTTCTTGCACTGGGATCTCGTGCACCTGCCATCTCTGAAATGCAGCACGTAAGTTAGTTATGACTTTGGCTATTGACAAATGCATTAAATTTTGTATTAGGCACTCACTGTCAGCCAAACTGTGCTAGTCAATCAGCGCACAAAAATCTTGCATTTGGAAGATGAAAATGATGCACTGAGAGATCAACATCGCAATGCTGGAAGTGGTGCCATCAACCAAGTACAATGGCTTATGCATCCTTGTCTTATTCCTCACAAGTCTGAGATCATCCGTCTTTCAAAAAAGTATGGTCTCATGTTTGAGCTCTGGCCAGATGAGGCTGCTTTTCTTCAACGCTGCCCTAGTAGGCGCCCATCATTTGAAGACGCACCTATGACTTTGTCTATTGCAGATGAAGCTGCACTATACACTTTTTGTGCTACACATGAGTTGTATAATGTATTGCCTTCCGAGTTTCATACTTTTATTGAGCAATTACCAGCATTCAGAGATGCGGTGAGTTTTTTTAATATCTTATGCTACCTAGAATCAATTCTAATTTGTTATCGTGTATTTGTAGATACTTACTCAAATTCAATCATTTCGCTCAACTTCTATCTCGAATGTCCGCAAGTTTGCCAACATGATCTTTGCAGGACTGAATATTCCCAGTGCCTGCTAGGATCAAAATTACAATCGCTCTGAAAGTCAGGCCTGCCTCAGTCTCATCTCACTAAAGCCGGCATGCTCAAAGGTGAAATATGACACCTTTCCTCCAATCCTCTACGAAGATCCCAAGATGATCCATCCAACCACAATGTTCTTTAATCCTGTCTTGATGAGAGTACGTTATAATCATTACACTTTATCTTGAGATTGACGTTGTACTGATGTGTTGCCTTTTTTTTAATTCAGATTGCACGATTTTTATTATTTGGTCCAGGGTCTTTAGCAAGCAGGAAGCTTTCACCAAATGCAATAGGAATGAAATGGGGAAGCATTAAGACTACATCGGGATTAATTTCAGCAGTAGCCAGCATTGTGAGTACCAATTATTAAACAATACAATCTGATTAATACTGAGTTGTTCACTATTAGGCTATTTATCTACTGTCAGGAGACAAAGAGTTTACTGCTATGGGAAAAATCACACAGATCCCCTACAGTACTACTTTTTATGATCGGAAAAAATTCATTGATCAAATCGCCAACGATCGCCAGTCATGGCTTGCAGATCTCTTTGCAAAATGGGATAAGGTAGTTTTTAATGGAGTGCCAGATGTTATTCATCATTCAGATACATCACCTGGACATGACGAGCAGAAGATTGCACATCAGGCTTTACTGGATACAACATCAATGAGTTCTAATACAGACAAAGTCTCTGACTGGTTCAAGGATCATTCTTTGGAACCAACAGACTATATTGGTATGCCAGCGACATCCGTTCCCTCTCATTTGACTGCTGAGCAGACTCCAGTTCCAGCTCCAGCTCCGACAGCCCCTCTTATACAGCATAGTGGATCAGCTTCTCAGAAACCAACGACCACTTTCCCTTCTTCAATTACCTCTGATTCTGAATCGGAAGAGGATTTTGAGCCTGCTCCGGTGTGGTATTCTCAAGATTCTAACGGCTCCAAATTTCCTGACATCGAGTCACTTTCTTTTAATGAAACTACATCTTCACCTGATCCTGTGTCCGAATCATCCCAAGGCACAAAGCCAGGTCAGCGAGGACGAGGCTCAGGCCATGGCTGTGGTAGATCTGCTGGTAAAGGTAATAGTCTCAGAGGGAGAGCCAAGAATGTGATTACCTCAGAGGAGATTCAAGATGCCGAGAAAGCTACTGCAAGACGTTCTACTCGGCCTCTGAAGTAGAAACTTGTAAGTCTTTTGCTACATTGTTCAATTGATTTGTAAAAAGCGCTCTTGATCCGAAACCACCACCTGACCACGAAATTCCCATGGTCAAGCAAGGGGGAGGACAGACTTCACAGTACAGATGTACAGTGAGAGTGTAATAAAACCACCTAAGAGGGGGCCAGGTGGCCCCCCTAGTGCACATACAGCAACGTATGCACCTTTCTTGCCAGCAAAGTTGACTCTAGGCAGATGCAAGCAAAGAGAATCAGATGTGTTTGGACAAATCAAGGAACAAGACCCAAGAACACTGACATGGCCCAGGCATAGACCAGAGGAGCCCCCAGAAGTACAGATGGAGTCAGATTCTGAACTGGAGGCATGCACGACGGTGGAGGCTGAGGCAATAGTAGTATACCAGCTTGAAAATCTGTGGAGGGAGCTCCAACAGTTTTTGGACCACCATGTATGGAGAGCACGCACGTTGGAACACGTACACGCGATTGCGAAGAAGTTCATGCCTGAGCTCATTGCAGCCAGTGAGAAACGTCAAGCTGATGGAAATGCTGATTCTGCACGAGCCCTACAGGAAACTGCGGAGCTACGTTTGACAGTCAAGGACCTAGCCAAGGCAGTAACTGCCCTGGCAGCGTGTCAAGAAACCAAGCCAGTGACTGACGGAGGGAGCAATAGAGGACCTTCAGAATCGTTGGGAGTGAAGTCAGTCCTAGCCACAGGACCAGTCTACAAACCTACCAAAGCCAGCACACCCCACAATAACGTGCCAGTTCAACGCCAACAGGCCAACCCCCGCTCCCCCAAAGACCAATACCACCCAGCACGCCTTATCGTCATCCCGCATGGTGAAAAGTTTGACACCGTCCGTCTGAACCCATGTCAGCTAGTCAACCTAATCAACAGCTGCCTGTCTCACTCAAACAATGCTAAACACCTGTGTGTCGCATCTGCACACTACAACTACAACCAGAACCTTGTAATAATGATGCGTGAAGACCAAAAAGGCGAAGAGCTGCGTCAACACGCAGGAGTGTTTATAGACATTTTTGGGGTGCCAGCCCACACCATCGAGATGCTTACAGACGACAGACGATACAAAGTCAGAATAAATGCTGTGTGGATGGGGAGAGATGGTGAGGACAACACCCACACCCCTGATGACCTCCTGGAGGAAATCGAAAGGTTCAATCTGGTCATGTCAAAGGTAAAGTTAATTGGCAAGCCCAGATTGCTACGAGCCAAAGCAGACCTGAGACAAAAGGACTACTCATCAGTAGTACTGGAGTTCGCAAAGGAAGATGATGCAAAGACGGTACTCGCAACAGGATACATAGCAATGTACACAAGATTCTGCGAGATAGTCCATCATGCAGACAGGCCACCAGTGCTACAATGCAGCAAATGCTGGACACTCGGACATCATGTGTCACGGTGCAAACAACTCACAAAGTGCTGACTGTGTGCGGGAGACCATAGCGAAGCTGAACATCGACAGGAAGAATTTTAGTGCATGCTCGAAGACGCAGAGAACAGGGACCAAGCAGAAGACAGACGCACCAAATGCGCCAACTGCGGAGGCGACCACCCAGCGACGGAAAGGAAATGCCCAGAGAGAAAAAGATACCAGATGCTAGCGAGGAAGAAGGAAACTGGGGGAGCAGCAGGTGGAGCCACGACCAGGAAGGGGAAGGAAAGGAAGATAAGAGCGGAGGTGGTGAACAGAGGAGCAGAGACAAGCAAGGAAGGTAACAAGAGTGACCAACAGACAGGAAGCCAGACAGCGGAAACAGGCTCAAGGCCCACCAACGCACAAGACAAAGGCGGAAAAGCAAGGATGGACCCAGCTAAAAACGTGAATAGGTTCATGTTGCTGGAAAACCTGTTGAACGAAGAAGAAGCAGGACCAGTGTCATGGGCAGACAATGAAATGGAAGGGCAAGAGGAAACAGACAGACCAATGCACGGTAACATCCAGTCCTCATGAAGACAAGACCTATCTGTATTGCACAGCTTAATACTAACCGCAGCAACGTGGTTTGCCACACCATGCTTAATACATTCATAGATAAATTCGACATAATTCTGGTTATGGAGCCCTGGTGGGGAGAGATAGGTAACAGACAGCGAGGTCCGGCGGTGCTAGGGGCCTGGATACCAATCCTACCAGTCGCAACGGTCCCACATAATAAGAGACCCAGGGTCATGACGTACGCTAAAAGAAAACAAGACTTCACGGTCACATTGAGGTCAGACATTGCAAAAGACCTTGATATCCAGATACTGGATATCACACAAGCTAACTATCCAACAGCCACCATAATTAACATTTACAGCCAGCCGAAACCGAGAGGAGGATACATACACGGAAGCAACACCATAGACCGACTCCAAGAGATGAATCTCCCACAGGATAGACCAGTTGTCATGAGTGGCGACTGGAACCAACATCATCCAATGTGGAGCAAAGGCGACCAGGAACCAACAGACAAAGCACAAGACATGGCAGAGTGGATGCAAGAGCATGGCTTCACTATTTTAAATGAGAAAGGCGAATGCACCTACCATGAACACAGGAAGAGAGGAGCCACATCCATAATTGATCTAACGTGGGCAAACCAGGAGGCGATCACACTAGACATCACAAGAGAGTGGTCAATAGATTCCAAACTGACATGTGGCTCCAACCACTTTGCCTTAGGGTGGATTATAGATCACGGATCGACGGAGATACAGAACGTGACGGGGAGCAGGTACAACTTCAAGGACACAAAACCAGACGACTGGAAGGATGCCTTTGAGAGCAAAATGGAGAGAAATGCAGAAAGGTGGGAGGCGCTACAGAATCTAGAAGCTAATCACACCACAGAAGAACTCAACGAAGATGTGGGACTAATAACAGAGGCAATAAGGAAAGCAACAAAAGATACAGCGAGGGTAAGAAAACCATCCGACAAAGCGAGACCGTGGTGGTCAGAGGCCCTAGGCAGTGCTAATGACAAGAGAATGGCACTGAGGGAAAAGCAGAGGGCCTATAAAGAATGATGGGGAGAGCAAAGCGTGGATATCAACCATGAAATTCATAAGACCACCAACTACTTCAGGCGCCTCTACAAACATGAGAAGTCAAAATGGATAAGCAACACACTCAAGGAAGCCACACCAGAGACAATGTGGAGACTGAGAGGATGGTCGAAAGGCACAAGGAACTACCCTTCACTGGCCATCAGGAGACAAGATGGCGAACCTGCAATCGAACACGGCGACAAGTGCGATGCGCTGTGGGATGCCTTGTTCAAACCACCACCGGCGCTAGAGAATAATGAACAGCCAGACCTGACACAACGACAGACCCGAGATCTGGAACACGTTAAACTAACATGCGAAGAAGTCAGAGAATCAATATACCGACAGAGCATGAAGAAGGCCCTGGGGGTAAGCCAACAGCCATTCAACACGGTACGCTGGGCATGGGAATCGGAAGGTGACACGATATTCGCACTAATGCATCATTGCCTAGAAGCGGGATATCACCCAAAACTGTGGCGAAAAGCAGTTGCCGTCATGCTCAGAAAACCGAACAAGCCAGACTACTCGGAACCAAAGGCGTACAGGCTCATACAGCTACTAGAGTGCCTGGGCAAGGTACTGGAGGGGATAGTAGCTCGAAGAATAAGCTACATGGTAGGCAAGGGGGACTTAGTACCCCCTACCCAATTTGGGGGCCGCCCATGCAGCTCAACAAACGACGCACTAATGACCCACATTGCAGACATACAGGCAGCGAGAAACTGCGACAAGGTCACATCAGTACTAACGTTTGATATTACAGGCTTTTTTGACAATGTAAACCACGCTAGACTACTCCAGGAGCTGCAGAGGAAGGGCATCCCGCTACCCATAGTAAGATGGGTAGCATCCTTCCTCAATGACAGACAGGCCGCAGTCTGCCTCGATGGCATGCGAAGCGATATGAAACCCATGAAAAATGGAATACTGCAGGGGTCACCAGTATCCCCAATACTGTCAATAGTATACAGAAGCGAATTGCTGGAACTGATGGAAGCAAGGCAGTCACGATCAGTAAGCTCGATGCGACCAGTACCACGAGGGAACAAACCATCGGACACGACGCTCCACATGTACATCGACGACGGCACATTGATGACTTCATCAAATTCACTAGACATCAATGTTGTAAGGGTGACCTCTAGAGGCTGTGGCTCAGTCACACAGCTGGCAGAGGGAGATCCAAAGTGTA
>QGOA01005644.1:0-16597 GCA_003313075.1 Termitomyces sp. MG16
ACTGACCACTATCGCTGGTCCTTGCTTCTGTCCTTGTGTCATCAACAATGACGGTCCTGATTCAGTGGCAGCATCTGCCACATACTCCAAATGTCGTTCCATAGGTGCAGTCCGGAATGGGGTACTATGCGCAAATGCGCTGCCTTGTACCATTTCCGAGTACTGGGTAAGGTCCGGTTGACCCTCGGACTGAGCTGATGAGCTCTCGGGCAATACCGGATACATCAATGAAGGCATTTGGCTTGCTGGCAGTGACACTCCTGAGATTGCAGATCTCTCTCCTGGTTTACCACCAGGTTGTACAATGGACATCATCTGTGATACGGATAGCCCACCAGGCATTTCAAAGCTTGTGCTGACATTGCAAGGTGTCTTTTCATCCTGCTTTGTCAGGGGTTGGTATGCAGACGCAGATTGCGTCTTCACAGCTTGAAGCACAGGTGGATCACCTGTATCTGTCACTGGGAAAGGAGGGTCCAGATCAAGAGAGCCAGTCATGGAAGCACGTTTTTGACATGATGCCAACAGAAAATCGAGAGGGTTTGATGATAGTTGCCTAGTTGGTAACAAGCCTAGAGTCTAAAGCCGATAGCAGAAGATTTAAAAAAATGTAACCTGAGATTACAGGCTAGAACTATCTTGTATGTATCACACAGTGCCAAATCAGACCGCAGTATCAGATTTGACTAGAACTAGAGTGAATACAAGATGTTGATCTTATGTAATACTCTACTGAATGATTATAGCATCATTGACGCTGATAACAAGTGTGACTCCGTTATACTCATGGACTGCATAATTCTGTTGGGCCAAGATGAACTTTCTCAACATGAACCCTGCTGGTTGGCAATTCTGCCAGGAACTTCCCTGGCCATACATTGCTCCAACTCTGGTCTTTGAGGCATCACAGATGAGCCAAATTGGCTCATCACGTCTGAGATCTATGGGCCAAATAACTGGTGTCTTTGAGCAGATCCTCTTGATCATCTCAAAGCAACATTGGTGTATAGGTCTCCATATAAATGGAGCTCCATTCTGAGTAATGGACATCAAAGGTCCAGTATATGCTGTAATATCAGGCAGACAGTTGCTGATATAGTTTACCAGTCCCACAAATCTTTGGACATCATTATAACTGCGGGGCACATGCCATTTGCGTATGTGATCAATTTTGTCCTGGTCAGGGTGAATACCCTGACTGTCAATCTTGTGTCCAAGGCAGTCTACTGTCTTGACATATAGTTCACACTTTTTCCACTTGAAGTACAGTAGATTGGACCTCAGTCGCTCAAAAATAACACGAAGATGCTCTTTGTGTTCTTTGATTGAATTGGAGTATATGAATATGTTGTCCAGATATATATGGACAAACCTCCCAATGACATCCTGGAACATGGAGGTCATCAACCTCTGAAACATTGCAGGAGCATTACAGTCTCCTATCTGCATGATGTTGCTAACATATGTTCCCATGATTGACAAGAACACTGTCTTCAGAATATCAGACAAGCGAATTCTCACTTGCTTATATGCATCTGTCAGGTCGATTTTTGACCTGAACTTTGCTCTGGCTACATCTCCTCAAATCACTTCCTAATCTGGGAGTGGCATCATGTCCTTTATGATGTTGTCATTGCGTTGGCAAGCATCCAACGCTGTCCTCAGGGTACCATTTTTCTTTGGAATGCACAATAGCAGAGCAGCTTGGGATGCCAGTTGGGCATCTCACCAGTGGGCTCTCAGGTATCAATTGGTCTTGTCTCTGAGCTGTTGCTGCAACGCCATTGGACATCATGGCAAATGATATTTATACACCTTATTCTCATCAATAAGGTTGATTTCATGGTTGACCTCATGCTAAGGAGGTAATTCCTCCTTAGTTCCATTCAGAATATCCTCAAATTCCTGCTGCCACTGCAACCATAGGTCCAGAATGTCCTCCTTTGTAAAACCAACAGTTTTACCTTTGCCTTTCCAGTCCACATCCTTGCATGAACACCTGGGCAACTTTGCTCATATGGCTGGGTGGCCATACTTCTCTCTGAGGGCAGTAATCCTCAGCTCACTGTCATCCAGCATGTGCAGTCATATGTGCACCTCCTTCTTGCTTCTCCGCAATGTCACAGACAGTCCATCAAAAAACACCTCACTTGGTGGTGATATTTTGTTATTGCTAGCCTGACAATATGACTCCTCCTTTGGCATCCAGCATGGTCCATTCCACACATACATCAACACCACTAACTCATTCCACTCAGCAGGCATCCATGGGTCAAACACCCATTCAAACGTGGGGTGAGATACTGGTCAATCCCAGATTGACCAATTCATATGTGTGGAGGACATTTCATCCTCCATCATTTCCTGTTTGTCATCTGTTACCAGGTCCTCAACCTTTACTTGTGACAATGTCGGTTGGCAATTTGTGCTTGTTGTATGCTGAGGCTGCTTGTCCTCAGGCTTACTCTGCCCTTCACACTTCATCTTGGGGCTTTCCCCCCTCTTCAGAGTACGTTTGTACTCTACAGCCTCGCTTTCCAGCACTAACAATGCTGGATTATCTGTTGGCAAGCTCACACAAGCTTGCTCTTCATCTTCCCCATCCTCCACAGTAGATGATTTACTGCCACCATCTAGTCAGTGTCACCTGACTAGCACCTTCTTTTTTGTGATGCAGTGTCAATGGAGACATCCATTGCCATTATCTATGGTCACTTACACAGCAGGGATGGTGGTGCCATCCACCACTATCTCATTCTTCTTGAAATCAAGCAGAACATTGTGCTTCCTCATATACAGCATGCCTATAATCATGTCATAGTGATCAAAATTTGCTACATCTAGGGACTCTTTTGTTCTCGATCTCGCACAGGCAATGCTTACCTGTGTACCAAACTGTACTGCAGCTTGACTTTCCACAGTGCCTAACTAAAGGAGTAGTGGCTCCTTCAACTCACTGACAGAAATATTGTGCACTTGACAAAACTGAGGTGTCACCCCAGTAGTTGTACTTCCTGAATCCCACAATGTCCATGCCTTGTGGCCATTCACCTCTACGTATGACGCAAGGCACTCCTTGTCCTCACACTTCAATACTGGTCTCACCAGTTTCTCCAGAGCCTTGCAAAGGTGTACCTTATACACCTTCATGTTGGCTGCTCCAACTGGTTGGTCTAATGCGCTGGCCAGGTAGCCCATTAGAGCTCCCATGAATTCTGAGTCTGACTCCTGGGTGTAATAGTTGTTGTTGTATACGTTGACCTCAACATACTTGTCATCTGACAACTCTTCTAATACAGAGGCATTCTCATCCTCTGGGGCTTCAGGACTGAGGTTCTCCACCTCATCATCTTCCACATCAGGTTCATTATCTGAGTCTATCTCTTCAACATCAGAGATAGCAGTGTGAAGCACCTATACATATGTGCACAGCTTAGCCACAAGCCGTCCACCACTCTCTGAACATGCATTCATGAAATGCCCAGGTTGGCCACATTTGAAGCACTTATTCACCATGAAAGGGCCAGCTGCTTCAGCCTTCAATGGCCCAGTCAGTGACTTGGCCACACCAGCAACTTGATGCAGCCAAGCACCCTCTTGGCGTGGGCCCCTCTGAAGGTCCTGTGCCAGTGCATCCCTACGATCCACTGGTCAATTGCTCCGGAAGTGTCGCTCCTGCCAAGGTGCTGTCCTCACTACAAACCTCGGGTTTGCATTGCCCACCATTTCCTTTTGGCGGGCCCAGAAGGTGCCTACCTTCTGAGGCTTGGTCCTTTTTGTTAATCAAATCTTTGAGCTATGTAGCTCAAAGTGTCTTACTATTTTGTGGGCTTGTTTGTAGCGCAACGCATGCGCTACAAATTCCTCAACTGTATTCACTTCAGGTGATAGCCCATCATCACAAATGAGAGACTCTCTCATTGCATCAGGTATCCCACACAGGAATGTATCGATCATTACCCAATTGTCTGGGTAAATAAACATATTCTGTACGTGGTCAATCAAGGTGTCATAGAAACCTTGAATACCCAATCTTTTGGTATAGGAGGTCACAATGAATGCCTCCCAAGCATCTTGCATGATGGATGTGCTCACAAACCTGTTATATAGTTCAAGGATTACATCCTTGAACGTCCAATGCTGTCTTGCATAATTGTAGTGCAAGACATGATGTCAAAACCAGGCCTTAGCAGGTCCGTCCAAGAACTCCAGGAGAACAAATACACGTTCTCTGTCGAGACGATCACCCCCATACTGGCATGCAGCCAGATGGTTGCACACATCCATCGTCCAGTTTTCCAAGTCGCTAAACTTGGACTCTCCTCTGTATAGATGGATGTGTTTCGATTCCGCCTTTCGCAGTTTGATACCTTCAGATAGGTGCAGTGCTATGCCTACCGCATCATCAATTATACTACTGAGGTGCTGGTGCATATTCTCAGTATACACCTTTGTCACCTCAGTTACTCCAGGCGTTTTATTCCTGCCTTCAGCAGGAGGTACCACAGAGATTGCATGTACAGGTTGGTGGCCTATATAGTGCAATTTCCCTGCATCATTCCATTGTGGTGGGCTCTCTCATCCCCCTAGCTCCTCCGTCATCTGTCTCCCAGGAAGTCTACTCAGATCCATAGAGGATGGGTCCCCTCTTCTAGTATCAGGCTGTTGTGTCCATTGGACATCTTGCCTTCTCATCTCATCGATAGGCATTATCCCATCGTATACAATACCCAGGTCATCTATCCAGGAGTGTCCCTGGCACTTCAGGTCTTGGTTTTGCATGTGCTGATAAGCCACCCTCTCCACAAACTTATCTGCCAATGGCACTTGATTTGTCAGTGGAGTATTCTCCACTGATTCCTGTTTTGTGTGAGGGTGCAGTGACTCCCCCCCCTCAGGTAGGTGACTGTCTACTATGGGAATGGTAGATACTGATTCAGCCATCAACAGAGGTCTTCTTTGTTGACCTCGGAACATGTTTTGCCTTTGTGCTGCAGCAAACCTTGCTGCGAACTGCACATCAGACTCTCCTGCTTGCTAGGGTGCATATATATTGCTCATTGCCTCCTCCAAATGGGGAGACAACTCTGGCTTTGCTGAAGGGGGTATATTTGAGATCAAATTTGCTCCCTCTGGAGTTGAGGCAGCTGATCCTCGACTAGCCTTGCAGTACATATATGCTTGGGCTTCCAGCTCAAGAATCTGAACATACAATGTAATATATTCAATGGTACTCAACTAAGGTACATTGCACCTCTAGCTTGTATCAACCATATGTGTTTCAGTACATACAGTCCTAGTCACACATGCATGGTATCTTTAGTAATGCTAGGGTATCTTTTCCATAACATGGCACACTGAACCTGAAGGGTGGACTAGCTCTATCCACTCTCTTTGTCATCGGTAGTTTCATCCTCCCAGTGTACTGCTGGCGTTCTCTGCTTGGGAGTTGTTGTTTCCTGCGGCACTCCAACTCCCTGCTGACATTGCGTTAGTGGGGTGGATTCAGCTGGAACTCTTCAACTGCCCCCTTCTGGCTTCGGCATCTTCCCCAGGAAGTACAACGAAGGTCTGCAACCTTCATTAGGGCCCTGAGCACTACTCCTGCTCTGGAACTGTCGCCCTGACCTCCTGGCCTGCATGGGAAATTTGTGATCCCTGCCCAGTTGCTGGTCCAGGTTTTCCACAACTACTCCTGGTCTCGCTGCACTGCTTAGTGCAGCTGTCAGCCATACTTCACTCCATTGCATCCCTCCTGGCATTCTCTGAGGCTGCTGGGAAGGCTCAGCCTCAGTATATTCTGACCTGGGACAACCCAGTTCCATCGCAGCAGATTGAGGATATGCCAATGACTGGTCAATAGTCTCACCATCACATGTTGGTTCAGCAGATTGGATGGTATCCATCCGATCAGGTGTTGCTACATCTTTTTAGTCTGGAAATGTGCGTCAAAGAAGGTGATGCACTATTTGATGCAATCACAGTCTAGGCTATCAGTCTAGACATGTAGTCCTCATCCATAGTATCAGAATTGAACCTGAAAGGTTCAAAAAAGTGAAACAAAGTCAGATAAAAAGCTTAGCCTTATGTTCACATGACAGAACCAGATTGGTATGTGATTCTAGTACTACGTATGACAGTAAAATTGGCTGCCTTACCTAAGGCAGCCAGCTAGTATGTAAAATGAATATTAAATAATTGATATAATTTGTATACTAATTAGTAAAGCCATAACACGATATATTACATCATCCATAGACTCAAGTTGAGATAAATATTTCCCATTTGATTTACCTCCTCAAAATGCAATCAATAAGCATGGTGTCATATCTATATTTTTGAATTCACAAGCAAACTTGTGTCATTGGTCCAAAAATTATACAATGCTTGTCAACACATATTTTCAAGTCGTGTAATAAGTATAGTATACAGTGGTATGCAAGAGAGAGATAACCAAGAAAGTAATGTCAATATATGCATATTGGTGAGAGATACAATAAAGTAAAGGAAAGGAGTGAATATACTTGCTCAATGGCGTGATATAATAGAATAAGGGACACAAGGATACAATGTATCAGATAAAAGAAAAGTGGAAATAGAGAATGAGTATATCTGAGCTGCCAGCAGTAGATATGATAGATATTATCATAGACTAACCGGCAGGAAATTCGAATGAAGGAGAGATGGAATGAAGAAGTTCATCACCTGGTTTAGGTGCCCACAGCCCTTTCAGCATCCACGCTTGAATCCACGACCTCCTCAAGTGGCTGTGCCTTTCCCTTGGATCTGGCCTTGATGCTCCCTCTGTCCCTCCCCACCAAGACACCCGAGTCCTTCCTCAACCTTGCAGGTGATGCAGAGGCAGAGCTTGATGTAATCATGACCTGGACCTTGTTGGCATTGGGGGACAACAGGCATGAGACAAAGGGTGGCATGAGGACAAGGGGGCTGCTTGTTTTGGGCACCGTCATTGTTGCACTCGCAGGTTTGGCCTTTGGTTTGGATTTCAGTTTAGCACATGGTTTCAAGTTGGGTTTAGGAGATGAGGGTGCATGGCCAGGGGAATGGTAGGTAACGTGATTGTTGTTGTTGTGCACAATGTCCATCTGGTTGGACTCTTTGAGGGGAGATGGTGGTGCACGTGTGCAGGCCTTCTTATGGCTGTTGGACGAGCATGGAGAGGCATTTGTTGACAGGCGCAAGGACATTGCAGAGGAATGCTTGTCCTCATCTTCAGCAATGGGCCAGCCATGCTTGCATGCGTTGCACGGGGGCATGCCACATTATAGACGCTCACATGAGACAAGCTTGTCATTGTGCATTGTTGAGTCTGCATGAAACTGTGCACATTTGGTGTCAGTCTGCATGATTTGTCAGCCAAGTGGGTTACAGAAGGAGAATGGAGATGCACGGTATGCTGGCCCTCATAACACCATCTGTCCGGTGGGCCCATATCCTCATCGCCCTCCATGGTCTTTCCACAACAGCTCCATGTCATCTCATACAATGTTCCCTTGTTCTTTGATTTGGCCGACACACACTCCACCTCTGCGCTCTTGTCATTGTGGGCAACAAGACAGCTTCTGTCCATATTCTCAATCTTGAAGAATGCCTTGTGGCACTGCATGCAGTGGAGCTTTAACAGGGGAGATAGCTCAGCAAAAAAGACAGCGAGATGGTGGAAGGTAGTGGGGTCAAGGTCGGAGTGGACGTGGGAGGCAGTATAGGTGTGGAGCGTCTGTAGAGGGATGGAGAGGATGTAAGCATGGAGACAGCCTATGTCAGGGGCATCAGAGGCAAAGATGGAGTCAATGGGAATCAGGGACGTGCATGTCTTGCCTACGAGAGAGGCACCAAGAGCGTGAAGGTGGTGGAGAGCAGGGAGGGATGCACGAGGGCATAGGCATGTGAGCCTGCACCTGTAGAAAGTTCTTCAACATCAAAGATGTCCTTGACGATGAAGCACATGCCAGAGAGTGGGAGGAATTTGGTGAGCAGGCTGATACGTGAGGGGATAGGGATGTATTGTGCGCTGAAGGTGTTGAGAGTGATGTTGGTAGGCGTCCAGCCACCTGAGGGGTTTGGAATTGCGCCGAAGAGGAAGCTGGCATATTTGTCTTTGCAGAGGCGGTAGGGGGCAAGGATGTCTAGACAGGACGAGTTCTGGGAAGGTGCAGTAAAGTACGGGCCTGTTGGAGGCCCAGTTTTTATTTGCGAGATGGGAGGGCACGTGAATTTAGGTAGACAAATATTTGCAGTGAAGTACGGGCCCCATAGTATGGTTGCCCAGCAAGGTCTACAATGGTCCCAGAGGCATCCACATCGATAACATTAACCTTGGCTGTAAACAGAGTGGCAAGAGAAAGGAGAAAGAGAGCACAGAAACTGTACAAGGTCAGTTTTGGGACCAACCTGTCTACAAAACCCGTCTCCATGGCTCTGTGTAGCCGTGGATGGTTTAGAATGCATGTAGTGCATAGAGGACACGTAGTCTATTATATGTGTTCCAGGCATATAGGAGAATAGTCACAAACCGTGGAAAAAATCTGATGTGCGAATGAGATTTTTTCAATTTGGTTTACAACCACTCTCATCTGATGTGTCCAAGTTGATTGATTCATATTGGGCATCAATAGCTAGTCTTGGCATGCCTGTAGCCTCTGTCATTCTGGAATTCTGGTGTACTAAGGATATCTAGGTCTTGAAGGTGCTGAGACTGACTAGACTGGCCACATTCTTCTGAGCAGATTGGTGTATCAAGGCTCCTCTCTTGTATAAAGTCTCTCTACTACTCGGCACAACCACAGAACTTCAGGTAGACCCTGCGAAGTAGCTGTCAGCTGCGTCTGTTTTCTAAGGCTATGTATAGTATGTACTGGTGCTCACATGGCTCAAGAATACCTATAACCGTCATCTTTGGTTGACTTGCTGCAGTTGAATGTGAGCCTCGACTACACTGAAACTTGTCTTCGAATACTTTGGGTTGCCCCTTCCTCACACTGCAGGGCAACACCCAGAACTTGCCTTGTTTGACTCATGCATTGATAAACACTGGAGACAATAAGTTGAACAACAGCTCCACCATTCATGCAAGGTGCGTAATTTATAACCTGGCCTTTGGCTAACAAGAATGTTATGATAGTACGTTGACAGGTAGATTGTACAGTACTAATACAGGTCCCACTTCAGATCAAGAGTGTACCTCGTGCTACATAGCTACATAGCAGTATGCTGCTTTTGATACAAGCCTTTGCAGGATTTAGTCAAGCTCGATGTAAATTACTCAAAGACAGATGGCCTCCTGTAAGTCAGTCTGGTTTACAACCTCCAATTGACAATGGAGTTTATTAATTGACATACTTTCATGTTATGTTTGCAACATGTGATTTTAGAAGAGGTGAGTGATTCATCAGCACAATATTGTGGGGACAGGATCAATGAATTTGCATTGTGGTTCTAGACTTCTAACAACACACATCCCATCCTAGTGCAATTGAGGCATAATATGGGCTGCCATTGTCGATGCATAATAAACTCTTTTAAGAAAATTGGGAACTGACTTTTCTCCTATCTTCATAGGTAGATTCATAGATATCTGCTAAGAACATTGAAGGTACATTTCTTAGCTGCAGAGACTGGTTTAGAGTTGATTTCCTAATAGTTTATGATTTTTTTGCAAAACATCAAAAAATAGCTGCTAGTGTTACAATCAATAATCATGCCCACAAATAGAAATATGACATGAGATGGCTCTATATAGATAAGATAGCAAGCACCATCTTGTTATCAATATTATTGTCAGAGTTGTCAATGAGAAAGCAAGCAAAGGCATTGCCTTTAAGAGCGTGCACAATTGTCGGCACCACAGTGCTTACTCCTGCCTGACAATAGACAGTGCATGTGAAACCAAGACCTGAAATGCCAGGGACACTCCTGGATAGATGACCAGGGTATTGTATTTGATGGGATAATGCCCATCACTAAGATGACAAGGCAATATGTTCAATGGACATGACAGCCTGACACTGGAAGAGGGAATCCTCCCTCTTCAGAGCCGAGTTGAATTTCTAATCAACAGGTGATAGAGGAATGAGGAGGACAGGAGGCCCCACTGCTCTGGAATGAAGCAGGGAAATCATACTATACAGGTCAATGACCTGTATGTGCATTTTCTGTGGTCCTGCTGAAGGCAGAAATAAAACACCTGGAGTAATTGAGGCGACAAAGGTGTATACTGAGAATATGCACCAGTGCCTCAGTAGTATCATTGCTGATGTGGTAGCCATAGCATTGCACCTACCCAAAGGTATAAAACTGCAAAAGGCAGAGTCAAAACACATCCATCCATACAGAGGAGAGTCCAAGTTTAGTGACTTGGAAAATTGGATGATAGATGTGTGTAACCATCTGGCAGCATGCCAGTATGGTGGTGATCATCTGGACAGAGAACATGTATTCATTCTTCCAGAGTTCTTTGGTGGACCTGCCAAGGCCTGGTTCCAACATCACGTCTTGCACTACAATCGTGCAAGACAGCAATGGACGTTCAAGGATGTAATCCTTGAACTATATAACAGGTTTGTGAGTGCATCCACCTTGCAGGATGCTCAGGAGGCATTTATTGCAACCTCCTATACAGAAAAATTGGGTGTGCAAGGTTTTTATGACACCTTGATTGACCATGCACAGAATATGTCCATTTATCCAGACAACTGGGTAATGATTGACACATTCCTGCATGGGATATCTGATGCAATGAGAGAGTTTCTTATTTGTGATGATGGGCTATCACTCAAAGTGAATACAGTAGAGGAATTTGTAGTGCATTGCACTATGAGCAAGCTCACAAAATTGCAAAACACTTTGAGCTGCATAGCTCAGAGACTTGACTGACAAAAAGGCCTGAACCTTGGAGGGTAGGCACCTTCTAGGCATGCTGGAGGAAAATGGTGGGTAATACAAATCCTTGGTTTGTAGTAAGGACAGCACCTCAACAGGAGCAACACCTCCAGAGTGACCGTCTGGTAGATCAGAGAGACCTGCCAGAACAGGACCCTCAGAGGGGCCCACATCAAGAGGATGCTTGACCGCAACAGGTGGCTGACATGGCCAAGATGCCAAATGGGCCACTACAAATTGAAGCAACTCGCCCTTTTGTGGCAAATAAGTGCTTCAAATGTGGCTGATCTGGGCATTTTGCAAATGCATGTCCAGAAAGTGGTGGACGGCCAGTGGCTAAGCTGCATGCATATGTACATGCAGCTCACACCACTATCTCTGATGTAGAAGGGATAGATTCAGGTAATGAATCTGACATGGAAGATGATGAGGTGGATAACCTCAGTAACAATGCACCAGAGGATGGGACCACCTCTGTTCCAGAGGAGTTGTCAACGGATGAGTATGTCAAGGTCAATGTATATGACAACAATTACTACAGAAATCACACATACCTCAGTCGTTTGGATCCCGACTGAGGTATGTAATATTCCTTACTTAGAGACACAGAGCCACTTACTAACTCAATACCAGTAACTGTAATCAACAAGTTGATTTGCATGTGAATTCATCTATGAGCAATTATATTCATATCTAAAACACGATAGGAGATTTATGTTGAAAGAAACTCGACTGGTCAATCTTTGACAACCTTGAAGTACAGGTGAGGATTGGACCTTTAACCAAATAAAGTGAGGCTGGTGTAAGGACTTTGTCAGCTGTTTAAATGGAATGATACAGAAACATACAATTGTGTGATCTTTGTGTATTATCCTGACTAAGGCAAGACCTACATGTATAACCTCAACTAAGGCAAGATGCCTGCTGGTTAAAAGATGGAGCTGGAAAGGAGCAAGGTGTGATGCAGCATTATGGTAGAACATAATATATTCATGTACAGTAATTAACAAGATGGTAATAGAGTTAAGTACTGAGAAATAGCTTGACTTCAAAGGGAAACAACATATTTATAGCATTGTGAATATATTGTGAGGTTATACGTGAATTATATAAAAGTAATGTAAGTGTAATTTATAAAGTAAATAAAACATATGTGTATATGATAGTAAAGTGACATCATAGTATGATGGCCAGAGTTTGTCAACACTTCCACTTGATGGTAATAAAGGCAATATGACTCCTATTGTTGTGTGATACTTTTCAAATGTCTCTTGTGGTAGAGCTTTAGTTAACATGTCTGCAATCACATCATGTGTGATAACTGTATGTTGCCATGAGTTATATGTTTGCATATTAAATGGTATCAAATATCAATATGTATGTTTTGTGCATGAATGACCAATGGGATTTTTAGAAAGGGCAATACTATTGGTGCTATCTGTATGAATGATCATAGCATCTGCTTGTTGAAAGTCCAAAGTTTTGAGCAGGTTTTATAACCAGATAGCCTCTTTTGTGGTGTTGGATGATGCAATATATTCAGTTGAAGTAGCTGTAACTGATTGTTTCTTTGATGACCAGAAAATAAAGCTTCTATTGAGATTGTAACAATGTCCACTAATAGATTGACAATCATAGTTATCTTGTGCCCAATTTGCATTGCTCCATCCCACAAGGTGTGGTTCATCACTAAACAAGTTTCTCAATTTCAAGCAATATAATTTAGTGCCTTTAAGATATTGTAAGATTTATTTGCATGCTGCAAGGTGAGAGATGCCCAGATCATTTGAGAATTGGGCAAGTAGATTGACTGCAAATTGGATATTGGGGTGAGTCTGTGTAGCATAAAGTAGGGAACCTATCAATGATAAGTAATTGGTTCCCCCAAAATACTGGCATACACTTCTTGCTTGTCCTCAGTTTTTAGACATTGTAACCGTGACAGATTGTGGTTGGTGGCCTCCATTCTGCATCATCCTCTAAAAGACTTACAGCCTTGCATGCTTCCTGATAAGTTGGATAGGGAAAGCCATTAACTGTTCTGAGATCAGCCCATGAAGTTGCATTGGTTACAACAGTCAAGAGCATTCTGAGATAAAACCTTTCTCCCTGTCTGAGTGAAGCAAAGTACATCCTTCCAATAGCTGTAACTCTCTGTCTCTCCTTCCAAGTTCATTTAGATGCCTCATAAACAAACTTGGTTGGAAAGGTCTGATGAGTGTCAGGGGACTCCTCATTTCTTCCTTTTCTCACTCCTTATCTCTTCACTCTCCTTCTATTCATTCTCTTATTTCTTCTGACATTATTTCATTTTACTGTTTCTATTCTTTCAACACTATCTGTCAGTACAACTCTCGGCCCTTGAGATGCTCTGGTTCTTTAGCCACCATTCAGACAAGTGTGGGCCCACTCAGCACCGCTTCCAGACCACTTATATAAGCCAGAGTTTGCCAGAGTTTGCCCCTTATTTGTACAAGTGTTTGTGTAGGCAATTTTCAAGTTTTTAAGGTTTTGTTGTACTGTACAGTTGTTTCCCATGCTTCAGAGGCCCCAGAAGTGTCCAACCTGGCATAGGGAATCCCTAGACTTGTTCTCTTTGGATCTCCCTCTGCCAGGTGAGTAGCTACCTTGATATTGTCAGTATATATTCTAATACACTTTGGATCTCCCTCTGCCAGCTGTGTGACTGAGCCACAGCCTCTAGAGGTCGCCCTTACACCTAGCAAATAGATCCTCAGCAACAGTTGGTGGTCCAACAGGCCTCCTCAAAGAGCTAGAAGTATTTTCCCCAGAGCTTGAAGCAATTTGATTATTTCCCCCAGTTCTCATATCCCCCAATTCTGTAGTTCCAAGTTGTACATCCTCGGATGCAAATAAATCCACAGCAACAGTTGGTCCAATAGGCCTCCCCAAAGAGCTAGAGGCAATCTGATCATTTCTTCCAATTCTCATATTCCCAGATCCCATACCCCCAGTTTCAAAATGAAGTGGTATAACCACTGAAGTAGATCTTCTACTTCTATTTGCATGATGCTTATCAGGATCAGTCATTTGTAACTGTTGTAGCCTGCTGTCTTTGACCTTCAGGAGTACTGGGTTCATTATTAGAATGAGTAGTTGAAGATTGCCTGAAAGAATAATTTTTAAGCATTTATAAAGCTCAAAAACAATAAAAGTCACTTATTACAATAGCCCAAACTTTCACTATAAGCTGAATTGAATTTTTCCTGATTTTTCTGTGATTTCTTTGAATTTTTTTATGCATTTTCTAAGCTCAAATACATTAAAAATCACTTACAATGATCAATCAATAGCTGAAAGTTGTTGAGCTATTGAATGTTTGTTAAGAATCATCAATCAATCAATCAATCAGTCAATACTTACTTTGTAATCAAATTTCAAAGTTGTAGCTAAATTGATCATTTATTAATATCTATCTATCAATCAATCAATACTTACTTTGTAATCAAGTTTTGAAGTTTTGCTATAAGAATGGTTATTAATATTTCTATATCAATCAATCAATCAACACTTACTTTGTAGTGTAGTTTACTCACTACAACATTAAAACCATGGAAAAGTTGATGCTGTTTGGTTTAAGAACACATGAGGTATGAAAACTGATGTCCACTAAATCGTGTTTTGGCCTCAGCCACAGCCACAGACTCCAGACACCTCCCACATGTGTCCAAGAGATATTGTGTCACGACCCCTTCCCTCCGGGCCCACCCCGGGACACCCCCAGAACACCCTCCGGGACCCTCCCTCCGACCCCACAGGACACGCCCTGCCATCACGACCGCCGACACCGCCATCACGCGCATCAAGGACCGCCATCAGCCACCACCAGCCCCGATCAACGATCAGATCACGCGACTTGTTCCCGGCCATCACACATCACGCATCACGGCTCCATCTGCGCCAATTGATCGCACGCCCCACACGCGCGATCCTGGTATGCAGCCCCTGCCGCTACTCAATGACCCCCGGAACCCATCCCAGACATCCCGGAACCCCGAGACCCGGCCCCATAGTACTTATAGCGTAGCTCTCTGTTGTATTCGCCAGTCTTGATATTACATACACTGTTACTTGCTTTACTTTGGTTATTGCGTGCCCTTTGCTTGACTGGTACGCCTTGATTGGTACGCTTCGACTGGCACGCCTAAGTATTTGCGTGCTCTAAGTTTTGGTACGCACTTCGCGACTCTTGATTTACTAACTTGGTCTTGTCTTAGAACCTCCGGTTCATGACTCGACCCCCTCTAACTCTCAGTTACCTCCAACCCAAAACCCCCGGACTCTAGTCCCCTCTCCCGGGACTACCCCTGTCCTCATCTTGAACCCTGGAGTCCTAGCCCCGGAGTTCCAGACACCTGAGTATTCGTAGGTCAAGTCCGCATCGTAAGGGCATTGCTTTCCCGGAAAGCCCCCGACTCAGCGGAACCTGACATATTGTACATTGAAATATTTAATATATACTCTTTTCCATTAACTAATATCTTTTTCTTTCTTTTCTACTGAAAAACTAACTGAAAAACAAATGAAAAAGGCAAGTATTTGTCAGCCTTAGTCAGAAACTGTCAAAACTGACTATAGATATAGATATAGATACTGGGGCCTGATTAGTTGGACAGTATTAGTAATAGCACAGCCACCAATATAGTATATAAAGGCAACTTGTGAATAGAATATCTCCAGACTGAACAATAGCAATGTTCAGGCCTATCAAGCTTTTTAGTGATGTTCAACCACTCAGTTAGCCTTGCTGGTTCTTTGCTCAACTCTTGCTTGTCACTTGCACTACCAGCTTTGTGGAAGGAGTTCTCCAGACATTAAGTGTCCCCTTACAGACACTTGCAATGTGAGAGGAAGTGGAGCCTTGGGTGCAGAAAGAGCTGCAATCTGTGATGCTGAAAAGGAGGTTGGAGCTGTGATGATACTGATACTATGCAAGAATTTAGCAAAAATATGTAATAATAAAATTGTAAAGCACTGAATGTAAATATGTCTATACCTGTAGAACATAAAGGCAGTGATTGAGGTGTCATGGAAATAGATGCACAGAAAACATATGATTACTTATCTATAGGTACAGGTGTAAGTAACTTCTGAGTCTCCTCAACAGAACGGTACAGCTAATTAATACCCACACCTTAAATTTAAGATGCAGTACACATTGACTTGATCTTACAACAACATTTATAGATCATTGGTAGTACTAGAACTATGATTCTCACGGTGAACAGATACATGTTCAACTGCAGTACACTGTTCTCATATCCCACCTTCATTGTGTGGTCTCACCTTTATGACATAATTCATTCGTGCTGGCTCGTGTCAGGGCCTACTTCTCTGTTGTTCCCTCATTGTGCTTCGTCTCTAACCCTCAATCCTCATCCACTGTCCTCCTTAATGGCAGATCCTTCATAAAGAACACTGTAAGAGCACCAATCATAACCATAATTTCCTCTGTGATCCATAAAGTACGAAAGCTCTGCAGAAATGCCAGTTGTACATCATATGTAACGGGGTCATCCGTATTACCATCAGCGTCAACAACGCTATAATCAATTAGTAGAGTATTACGTAAGATAACATCTTGTTTTCGCACTAAGTACTAGTCAAATCCGATATTGCGGTCTGATTTAGCACTGTGTGAAATACACAGATAGTTCTAACTAGTAACCCCAGGTTA
>QGOA01005646.1:0-10535 GCA_003313075.1 Termitomyces sp. MG16
ACTTTACATGTATATAACAACGAATCGTAACCTCTTGAGCACACAGTTACACTTAGCGTTCAAATCACGCTAGCTTTCTGTGACTTCATCACTAAGTCGTGATACGTTGCCCCTCTGGTGCGCCAGTATGATTGAACCTTGGATTGAGTAGCTCGGCGTTCCCAGGGAGTGAATTGCTTAGGCTACTTGATCTAAAAGTAAGTAAGGCGCTTTAGCTCAGTGGTTAGAGCATCATAAGGGGCGCATACCCAAGAGGTCGTTGGTTCAATTCCAACAAGTGCTGCTTGCTTTTATGGGAAACCTTGTGTGCAGTCTATTAGTCGGGCGCTAGCCTCATCTATCTCATCTTCATCATTTACGGTGCCACCTACGGGCACAATATGCTGCACTACTTGTCTTTTCTTCAATATCTTTGTTTAAGCTACAACACTTACTGTCTGCCAGGTAGCCCCCAAAGTGCTATAATTTAGGGCACTGTTTTATCACCTCCACTCAAGCACACTGGGACCCTGTTAGGACTCCTCACAACTATGCATGCCAAGCGCTGGAGACAGTGTTATACTGCGTATACATCCATCACACCCAACCACAGTTGGCGTCATCAGCATATGCAATAAATAATGAGAATATGATGCATGTTACCAAAGTCAGACATTGTTTCCTTTGACGGAGGTTATATTAAATGATACTGTGGGTGGTTGTGCTCCGTCACAAAGTCACAGAGACGCTACATACGCCCTCCAGCCGAAATAAAGGTTCATGCTCAGCTCACCGAACAAGATAGACTGCAACAAAAGGTATAATAACTCGAGGTCCAAGTCATGAGTGTTGAAAGGGATGGTTAAGGAATGGAGTCAAGTTGGTCTTGAAATCGGATATAATGCAACTAAAGATAGTGAGCTGCTGTATAGCAGAAAGAACGAGCAACAGATGATAGCGAGAACATAGAGACAAATATGGCTGTAATTGGTGAGGTATTTAGAACCAGGCCTCAAACTTGGTTGAGGTCAAAGAACTTGCCCATCAGGTCAAAGTTGGCCATCATAATGTCTTCACCAGTGGATTTAACTGAGGTCTTAGGGTTAGACTTGCTGGGGTCTGCTACAGCTCCAGAAGGACAGTACAGGCTCTCAGATGCATAATGATTATCAATGATTGAGCCGTATGCAGCATGTATTACAGGGCTTCCATGTGCATTGCACTCTACTGATGTCCCATCAGTGGCTGGATGCAATTTCACAGCAGGGGGGGAGTGGGATCAACGACAAGGAGGATTTGGAGATTCAAACTTGTAGTGTGCAGAGGCTTTAGATGATTTGGAGGGAGTTTCTTGGTCAGAATCATAGTCAGAGTTGGAGTAGTCTCCTTCCAAATCAGAAGAATCATCTCCACTTTCAGCCTGCCTGAACTGCATATCGCGATGCCTCTGATAATAATAGTTTCAGGAGTTGTTGTCCTGATGAGGCTGACGGATTGCAGACATCGTCAGCTCAAAGTTATGAGAGTCCACGTAACCTTGCTCAGTGATTACTCCCATAGTAATAAGGGATTGATAGTGCTTTCGATTAACAAATTCCATGTGAATGTGGCCAGATTTTACATGATGCTGGGGAGTGATCCACTTCTTGGTTTTGGCATTGAAGGTAGTGAACCAATACTTGTACTGATTCTTGGAAACCAAATTGAAGAGCTTGGCAAACTTTTTATTGAACTGGAGGTAGTCCTTCATCTGGTAGGGGTGGACCTTAAAACTCGGTTGGTCCCCAGGAGGAGTGAAGTGAATGATGTAAGAGTGTGAATCTTGCCAGATCCATGGGTGCTGAGAGGAGGTGTGCTTCTGAGAGGATCCCATTTTTCTGTCAGAGAAGCCACTATAACGAGAGCGGAAAGGACATCCCATGTTCATCTAGTCATCCTGAAAACAATCAATCATCATTGGGCTTGTGAATTCTTAACAATGATGCATGAAATACATCATGTATACCACACTGTCTCATCTTGGCAGGTATTTTCACCTAAAAAGAACTATTTTTATAATCAGTAGTTATCAGATAAGGCCCTACATATTTGGGGATTAACTTTTGTGCAAGTCCCTTTGGGAAACTCATGTTTTCAGTAGAAATATACACCATATCGTTGACTTGGAATGGTGCCAGTTTTTGTTGGCGGTTGGCATCACATGTCTGCTTAACACAAGCAGCAATAATACAATTATGTGCTGCCATGATAGCCATGCGTAATCTTTGCGCAAAAACACAAACTCTGGGAAATTCTGATTGTGGAGCTGGACTCCAGATCGTTGGTCTAGGCATCCTTCCTGTGTTCAAGAAAAAAGGTGAATAACCGGTAGTCTCCGACCTTGCAAAATTGATTGCAAACTCTATTGCTGGTAACTTAGATATCCAATCACACTGATTGGGGCCAATACATTGTCAGATCATCTGTATGACTGTTCTATTAGCTCTCAGTCAAACCATCTGACTCTGGATGATAGGCTGATGACATCCATAACTGAGTTCCAATAAGAGAATGCAGATGTGACCAAAAAGTACTAGTAAAGTATGTATCTCGATCACTGACTATTGCTCTGAGTAACCCATGATACTTATAGACTTCCAAAAATACTAGTTCAGCCACATTTCGTGCATTGTAATTAGTTCTGCTTGGTACTGTATGTCAGGGGACTCCTCATTTCTTCCTTTTCTCACTCCTTATCTCTTCACTCTCCTTCCATTCATTCTCTTATTTCTTCTGACATTATTTCATTTCACTGTTTCTATTCTTTCAACACTATCTGTTAGTACTACTCTCAGCCCTTGAGATGCTCTGGTTCTTTAGCCACCATTCAGACAAGTGTGGGCCACTCAGCACCGCTTCCAGACCACTTATATAAGCCAGAGTTTGCCAGAGTTTGCCCCTTATTTGTACAAGTGTTTGTGTAGGCAATTTTCGAGTTTTTAAAGTTTTGTTGTACTGTACAGTTGTTTCCCATGCTTCAGAGGCCCCAGAAGCGTCCAACCTGGCATAGGGAATCCCTAGACTTGTTCTCTTTGGATCTCCCTCTGCCAGGTGAGTAGCTACCTTGATATTGTCAGTATATATTCTAATACACTTTGGATCTCCCTCTGCCAGCTGTGTGACTGAGCCACAGCCTCTAGAGGTCGCCCTTACACTGTATGTACCATTCCTGTCAATAGATCAATGATTACAGTAATTGAATCATAGGTTGCATCTTGATCCTTTGATTCAGGCAATGGTCCAACAAAGTCTATGCCAATAACTTTCCAAGGCTGTGTAGGTAGTTTTAATGGGTTGAGCAATCCATATGGGGAATGGTTAGCTGGCTTACTGCACATGCAAGTAGTACATGTTTCACAGTATTTTCGAACATCCTTTTCTATGGTTTTCCACCAGACTGTCTCATGTAAGTATGTGTAAGTCTTTCTTGCTCCTAGATGAGCTAATATTGAGTAAGCCTCTGATATTACTATTTCCTGAATACTTTGGCTATTTACTATTATAGCTAGTATGCATAAATACCTTACTCATAGCTGTCTTTAAATAGATTATACCTTTGTTATATTCAAAGTTTTTGCAAGCTTTCAGATTGTCTATAATCTTCTTCAATAGCTGATCTTCGCTATACTTGTCTTTAATCACAGCTAATAAGTTGATTGGCTCTTTCCCTCCACTGAGCATTTCCATTATTGAAATCGGAGGTAAATCTTTAAATTGTTCTTGTAGAGCTTGTGCTCTAGCTTTTATAGCCTCATCTTTCTCAAGTTTGGCTTCATGTGGGTCTTTTCTGGCCCCTCTAGCTGGTATTCTGATGGTCAGTTTTTCCCTTTCCGATACTGTTTCCCCATTCTCACCCTCCTTTTGTTTCTGAGAGCCCTGAAGGACAAATGTTTAGCCATCTGGGCTGCAAATTCTTTCAAAGTCTCAGGCCTTCCTGTTTCAGCTAGCAAGTCCTTATTCATGTCTTTATCTTTACTTATTCTGGCCAAAATCAGGTCTGTTGCTTCTTCTTGATTGCAACTATCATTCTTAGTCAGGGCTTCACTCTTGCCCTCTATTCCAACAAGCACTAGCATAGAAATGAGATGCCTTTCCAGATAGTCATTGTCAATCATATCATGGTATGTATATTCACTTCAAGACCTCACAGTTCCTGGCTCATCACTTGAATAAATTTATGATAAGGCATCAGACAAGATATTTTTGGTGCCTGGAAGTCTTGATGTGTTGGTGTCATCCATTTAGCTAACAAGTTGACCTTATTAGGGTCCATCCTGCACCCCTGGTAGGATGGTATATGCTTCTTGATGGCACTTTAGGGGGGTTTCTCTTGCTGACAGTAAGTACTCTAAGCATACCAACCATCTCAAATCTAAGATCAATGATCTGGCCTGGTCTAGAACTGCTGAGGTTGATAGGAAGGTCCCAGCAGTATAGAGGTCAGGAGGTTTCAGGAGAAGTTTGGAGATTATGAGGTCTTGAACTTCTTGACCAGATCAGAGTTCCATGAATATTTTAGATGACCATTAGATTAGTTTGTTCTCGTGGTATATCTTGACCAGACCAGAATTTCATGAATATTTTGGATGACCGTTGAATTAGTTTATTTTTGTGGACTATCAAATTCATTTGTTTTTATGGAATATCAGACATTTATCTGTTGAATTAGTTTGTTTTTATGGAAAATTAGTGTGTGATGCCAAGAAAAGAATAACATTTGTAGTTACATGAAACATTATAAAAAAACTCAGCTATGATCAGAAAGCTACAAGAAATGTTGACTTCAACTGAGAATGTCTGGGTCTATGTTATTGTCCTCTCATATATACCAGTCCAACAGACCTCAGAATAGTTCACTAGCATATGGCACATGTGAAGAACTTGCATTGTATGCTCCACAGCTCTGGGGTGGTGGTGGTGGGCACATGTTGTGGGAAAGCAAAATAGTACCAGGACAAAAAAGGTCAGACAAAATTAAAAAGGTAAGATAGAATTTGGCAAATACTTTCAACTTGAGCTAAACTTTGATCCACCAACTTCTGTTTTGCTTCCTCAAGTATGGGATGCCAGTGTCTCTACAACACCAAAGAAGAGAGTGTCAGAATAGACTTATTGCTGTGGCGGCAGCATGTTGGTTACTTCCTGGCATTTCAAGTTTTTGTATTTATTTTCTTTGTTTTACCTACTTATATTCTTCTCTAGGATGATCATGGTCAACTGTCCTATATAGTTATTTAGCCATTATCCTCCCTTAGTGGGAGGGACTCCTTTTACTAGCCCTCAGTTCTTTTACCAAAGACTAAGAGTATGTTACTTTACCTCCTGCTTACTCTAGCCCATACTTACATTTGACCTGTAGCATTAAGACTTACTTTGTATTACAGGTCAAACAGAGTTCTTTTAAGACTGAGGCATTAAAACTTACTTTGTATTACAGAGAGGAGGCTTGCAGCAAATGCTAATAGCTGTAGAAGCTACTATAAGTGAGTCTTCTAGTCCAATAGTTTGTAACATATACTGAATTTATAAATATAGAAATAAGTCAGTCATTAGTACATGAAATCCAAAGTACAATAACAATAATCTCAGACTTATGAAATGTTCCTTTAAGGCCATAGTTGGGGCTGCATATTGAGTACTTGGGTAGGGCTATTGAATATCTATGTTCATTGTCAGGGAGGAGGTTGATAAGTATGAAGGTATAAAGGTATAAAGGTATGGCGGTACAGAGGTATGGAGCTATGGAAGGTGCTATTTTGGTAAATAGAAGCATGACTATACAACCTCCTGATGTCTTAGAGTACTTACTATAAGCACAGATAACCTCTCTAAAGTGCCATCAAGAAGCACGAAGTGTCCTGCCTTAGATGCCATCCTGATCCCCTTGTCATCAACAATACAGCCAAGAATTTTCATTTCCCTGCAAAGGAATAGAAGCTTACGCTTACTTAGGTAAAGTTTTTCTCTTTTCAATATATCGAGTACAATTTTAATGTGTTTAACATGATCTTCCAATGAGTTGAAATAGATTATTATATCATTTAAATATACATCTAGAAATCAGCCTAAGTAAGGTGCAAAAAGGTGGTTCATCAATGCCTGGTAAGTTGCCAGTGCATTACAATCACCTTGCTGGACAACATGACTAACCATGTTTTTATCTGGGGTGGTAACTGTTATTTGAGGTACATTCTCAGGTTTAATCCTTATTTGCTCATAGGCATCCTGACCATCAATAATAGACCTGTACTTTGCATTGACTACACACCTCAAGATGCCATCAATATCTGGCAACAGCAATGACATCTTGTGAGTATTTGCATTTCTTGCATATAGATCTACTATGCTCTGGAGTCAGACAGGGTCTCCTGGCTTTCCTGGCTTTTGCAAAAACATTATCAGAACTGCATTATCATTTGCAGTAATTTTCTATTGACCTAACTTGATGTACGCTGCTCTTTTTTCATCCCATTGGGGTCTCAATGCTTCAGGGCATTTAGATGGGCACCAAGGGTACACCTTACTCTCATCAATAATAGGAATTTCATGGTTTATGACATGAAGGGGAGACAATGGTGTGTCTTCTGCAGACTTACAGATTGGATGCACATACTCACATAGTTCTTGCCAAATACATTTTAGTTTCTCTTTGACTTATTCCATAGCATGCGACAATAACTTCAATACTCCCACACCCTCATTCATTGGTTGTGGAGCAACACTTCCAATTACTACACATGGATGTTAGATGCTGATGATTAGAGATTATTGTAAGTGCCAAGTTTGATGACCAAGAAGGTCGATAGATAAAATGTTATTCTCAATATTATTAACTACCTTCACCCCTAGACATATTATTAACTACCTTCACTCCTAGACATGAATATATATATATATCTACCTACAACAGATACACCCTCAGTCAAATATACAAAGACTGAGGGTGAGTAACCACATACCTTTACTATACCGTTACCTTACTCATAACCTACCTAGTGCACGTACTTACTTGTGTATTATCTAGGCTCTAAAATTAACAGATTATTGGAGAGTGCTGCTCCGTACACTAAAGTACTGTGTTTTTTTTTCTTTGGACCACATGCTCAATATTAGTAGACAGACTGCCCTGACTTTATTTTCTGATTACCAAGCACGTTATATCATATATTGCTTTACTCTAGATCTGAGAACACACATTGCCCTTAGTGATCCCTATCTTATCTCTACTCTTGATCTTCACTATGGCTCCAACTGTTGAAGCTACTGAGAGTCCAGAAAACCCTGCTACAGACATTATGGATGCTGAGGCACAGGAAATGTGATGGGTTGATGGGTACTATATCTGTGATCTTGCAGATCAAGATTTCAATTCACTATTTTGGAGAATTACTAATAAAAGATGATGGCAAATGAACACTCTGATTGAAGTTCATAAAACTTAAATTCACTATGTCTGGCCTGTATAAATATGTTTTCAATCCTCCTGATCTTCTCCACAAGTCCTTTGAGCTGAGAGCACACCGTAATTAGCAGTCAAACAATTGTCTTGCCCACTTTTTTTTGATGTTGGAACTATCTGAATCAGAACGTAACCTGGCTGATGAGTCTGCTAATGCTAAGGCTTTGTGGGACTACCTACAGGCAAGGCACAGTGGAGCAGGACTGGTCCAACAAGTTTGCCTTCTGCAGGAGGCACTCACCATGAAGTCTTCCCCAACTGAGCTGCTCACTAAGACAATCAACCAAATCTATGAGAAGATTAACTGGGCATTTGATGTAGGAGAGGTGACCAAAGACCTCTTACAATCTATTGCCGCACTGTCCTCCTTGTCTGATAACTTACTATATGTGAGTGCATGATTAATCATTTCGAGAGATTTGGCAGTGGTGACTGTGATGGCACTTTATGGCCTGGACAAGATTCACTGATTCCTGGAAAACAAGCAGATCCTATATTCTGCTGACAAAGGCCTCCACGATAGTCATACTGCTGTAATAGCAGCCCAATCAATGGCTTGGAGAGATGACCTAATCTGTAATGTGTGTAGGACAAAAGAACGCATGAACTACACAGGACACACCAAACCGTGGTGCATCCTGGAAGCAGGTGGCATGGCTGGGAAGATACTGGATGAGGCTAGGACTGCTCATGTGGCATATTACAAAGCTAAAAAAGACAATCATGACAAAAAGAAGACCACCACAAAGCTTACCTTTACGCCAGCTGGCAGCTCAGCATTTACAGTAGAAGAGGATGCAAACACCCTTGCTGCATACCTTGCCAGTCAGACAAGTAAGACATCAGATGGGATACTGAAGGCAAAGTTTGCGGGATTGGCAGCAAATGGGACCTTCGACCTCCTCACAGATACCAAGAGCCTTAAAATTGATGCATGGCTTGTGCTGGAGAAGAAGTCAATGGCAGGTGTTGACTGGGAAAGCCACACATTATAAATCACAGCTGACACTGCACTGTCCAGCACCACCACAATGCTCAACACATATCTCTTTTATCTAGACTCAGATGCAACCATGCATATCTCCTCAAATGCCACCAACTTTACCTCTTTGAAGCCTATTGCAAACAGGTCAATTTGAGGCATAGGCAGATCTACAATTTTTGCTACTGCCATTGGAAAAATCAACCTTTGCCTCACTGACAGTTCTCATTTAGTACTTGATGACACTCTCCTTGTTTTCAAGGCTACAGTCAGACTCCTTTCAGTCAGCTCTATGGCAAAAAGGAATGGTATATTCACCATGTTCAGTGATACAAGCACAATACTGTTTGAAAGAACAGTGAAAGAACCAGTAGTGAGCAGAATCCTGATTCCTATGAAAAATTTGTATGTGATTAACCTCTATGCTGAATCTGCTTTTAGCATTCACTCATCACCTAATATTATTACATGACACCGACGTTTGGGCCATGCCAACTACCAAACTATCATGGAGATGGTGAAAAGAGGCATGATTGAAGGTATGCTATGCATCTTAACTACAAAACCACTGAAGTGTAATGAATATATCACTGGAAAACAGACTAGAATACCTGTCCCAAATGTTAGAGAAGAAGGTGTTGGATACAGAGCAACACACAAACTTGGGATAGTGTGGGTGTATCTGACAGGGAAGCAGGATATTACATCAAGGACTGGAAATAATTACATCATGAATATTGTCAACAATTATACAAATAAACTATGGTACATACTTCTGAAATTAAAGAGCGACGCTGTAGTACTTGGCTGCAAGTAGTACTAATAGTTCTGGGGCTTTCTTGAAGTCTTAGAAAGTGACCTCTGATCCACACTAGTGCTGGATAATAAGGTTGATGTATTGGGTGCTTCACAGAATATCAAATACTCTGCAAGGCAGAAGAAGGTTCTCAATAAACTCCAGCCTAAGTAGTTCACTCCCTAGGAACCACCAAGCCTTTGTCTACCAATAGACTTCCAATAAAAGGTGTTCAATAAACTCTAGCCTAGGTGATTCACTCTCTGGGAACCACTGAGCCTTTGCTTATCAAATGCCTGGTTATTCTCTACTCTACTTGGACTATTTATACTGATTTTCCAGTGCACAGACCACCAGATCACAGACCTCCCAGCATTTCTGATTTAATTTGTTGTTCCATTTTCTATTTTGGTGATGCATGTTTTAGTGCCACCATTCTATTCATTGTCAGGGGACTCCTCATTTCTTCCTTTTCTCACTCCTTATCTCTTCACTCTCCTTCCATTCATTCTCTTATTTCTTCTGACATTATTTCATTTCACTGTTTCTATTCTTTCAACACTATCTGTTAGTACTACTCTCAGCCCTTGAGATGCTCTGGTTCTTTAGCCACCATTCAGACAAGTGTGGGCCCACTCAGCACCGCTTCCAGACTGCTTATATAAGCCAGAGTTTGCCAGAGCTTGCCCCTTATTTGTACAAGTGTTTGTGTAGGCAATTTTCGAGTTTTTAAGGTTTTGTTGTACTGTACAGTTGTTTCCCACACTTCAGAGGCCCCAGAAGCGTCCAACCTGGCATAGAGAATCCCTAGACTTGTTCTCTTTGGATCTCCCTCTGCCAGGTGAGTAGCTACCTTGATATTGTCAGTATATATTCTAATACACTTTGGATCTCCCTCTGCCAGCTGTGTGACTGAGCCACAGCCTCTAGAGGTCGCCCTTACATTCATCTCTTCCTTCCTCTATTCAATGCATGTTTTAGTGCCACCATTCCATTTATCCCTTCCTTCCTCCATTCAATGCATGTGCCACCATTCCATTCATCTCTTTTGACATCCTTCCATGCTTCTTTCCCTTTTTCCTTTTAGTCATATCAAATTGGGCATTGTCAGATCAGATCTTGATCTAGATCATCACAATTTGATCTCATTTCATCACCTCTGCCAGCTCCCATGCTTCTCCCCTCCATAACAGTGGTTGGACTATTGTTGAGTTGATAGCTTGAGCTGGTCCCTGCCCTTTGTTCTGTACTGTCTGTGTATTTATTGGGGTGTTTTTGGA
>QGOA01005651.1:0-38931 GCA_003313075.1 Termitomyces sp. MG16
TATGCAGAAAGCTTGGGATGCCTTCAGAAAGGCAGTGTATGACACCAAAACTGGTGTCCAGACATTTTATGATGACCTGGTGGGTCATGCGCAGAATATGGCCATCTATCCAGACAAATACACCATTTATGAGACATTCCTGGATGGAATACCTGCAGATATGAGGAGAGCATTGATATGCAATGACAATTTGTCTCTGGAGGTCAATACCGTGACCGAGTTCTTGGCATATGCCATTCATTATAAGCAGTTGACACAGACTGCAAATCATTATGAACAGTGTAGTTCATGCCAAGGGCCTGTGAACCGTCAGGCAGTGAAAGTAGGAACCTTTCTTGCTGTAACCTGTGGTTACGGGCTAGAACTATCTTGTGTGTATCACACAGTGCTAAATCAGACTGCAGTATTGGATTTGACTAGAACTAGAGTGAATACAAGATGTTAATCTTACGTAATACTCTACTAAATGATTATAGCATTGCTGACGCTGGTAACAAGTGTGACTCCATTACATACTCCCCAATGAGACCAAATACTTGGTCTTAGGAAGAGAGTTGGAGTGAAATGAAAGATGCATGATAGTGCAAGCAACAGAGTAACGTGCGTATTGCGTTGCTGCAAAACGTTAGCATTACTCACAAAGTAGGTGTGTCATCTAGACACAATAGAGGGCAGTCTCTTATCAGAAGGGTGCGCATGGGATGCCAGCGGTGATAAAATATGATTAAGTACAATAAACAAATTAGAGTGACCCCTCCTCTGGGTCTGCTGTATATATACGCTACTCTGGGGTGCATATCAGCTGAAAGATTTCGAGTGAATTACTCGGAAGTACCTACACAACAAAAAACTTGGGTCTAGGACCCGGATGTTGATGCTCCTGCAACTGCGCCCATCTCAGTCACCATTGACTCCTCCTCCAGTGTAGAAGGCGCCGATTCCATCCTTGGTGGGGTTATAGGCCTCTCGACTGCAGGCATGTCTACCACCATAGACTCTGTTAGTGTAACGTTAATCACTGAAGCAATGGCGGGTAGCATACCATGCGCTGCTGTGCATTTTAGGAGATTGACCCAGTCAGGTCCATGCCAATAAGATAGTAGAGGCCGTTGGCCTCAGGGTTTTTGGGAAGATGACTCTCTTCGTTGTGCTTGAACATAAGACAATAATGATCATCTTCGGTCATCTCCTGCCATCCATCCCATTGTGGGATTGCAGGAGGGGTACCATACTTGTTCAAGCGCTCCATACGCTCGTCATCAATTTGTTGGAAGATGTCCATAGACATTGTTGGTGCATGGAACTGCTGTTCCAGGAAGACCATGCTGTATGTATACGCGTGGTCCACCCAGTCAGGCAGTATCCGGTTGTGTAATAAGACGTGTAACATGTTGTTGTTGGAGAAGTTCCATGCAAAGTCATCCGGCACATGAACGGGGTGGAGTTCCAGCTGTGGCCCGCTCTGGGGCTTGAACGGCTGTTCAGGGAACATTGCATCATATGAGGCAATTGCCTCACAGTAGAGACCCAGGCGGGCCATGACAAGGGTCATGCGCCGCATCATCACAGGTTTGGCTGCGCTGTTTGTGCAGAGAGCTCAACATAATGCAAATCTGAAAAGGGTTCGCCAGTGCATGTGGTATGCGTGATCAACCACAATGCTCTGATAGGTGTTCTCCAGCCCAGGGCGACCAAAGATCAGCGCATACTGTGCCAGCTGGTCCAGGTCAAAGGGCGTGGCTGGGTTTTGAGCGCACATTACATGCAGCGCAGGGGAGCCATCCTCTTTTGTGCGCAGATAGCGCCCTAGAATGTGTCGGTGCTCAACGAGCGCTAGGTCATCAGTCTCCTGCATTGAGCTGATGAGATTCTGATAATGAGGGTCCTCCATCAGGAGCCTCATCATACGGTCATGCAGAGACTCGTCTGTTTGCTGAGCGAACATCTGGAGCTCTGTAATAAGAAGATACACGGTGATTCAGTCGCATCGAGGAGCGTGTCAGTTTGAGTAATACTTGAAGAGCTGGTTGAGCTCTAAGAGGCTGCGGAGGAGGCTGCAAGGGGAGAACTTGTAGATGATACTGGCTGGTAGGCCAGCACGGTGCCCAGACAAGAACTCATAAGCTGCTGCCTGATTGGCATCAGCTCCCAACAGCACAGCATTTGAATGATACAAATAGTATGTGCAGTGGCTGAATGCTCCTTGGAAGCACGAGTTCATTCACTCAATGTCGAGCGGGCTCCACACCTTCACCCCCAGTCTGTTGGGAATCTTCCCCAAAAACTTATCTTGGGCCCGATATTTTAGGGCCCGTACTTCCTTGGCACGATTTGCCTTCTTCTTCGCAATGTGCTTATTGCGCAATACTCATTGGAATTGTTTTGCTGCCGATTCTCCTTCTTCTGCCTCCTCCTCATGCTCCGAGCTCGACTCTCCATAGTCGCTCTCATCAGATAAGGAGGCCACTGGTGCTTTGCCTTTTCCAGGCATGGTCGGGTTTCTTGTGGTCGCCACCAGACCGTCATATTGCTCCAGGGAGCGAGGGTCGGAGGTCAAGGTGACCACAAGAAAGTGTGCCTGCAGTGCGGGCATGGTAACAGGCAGCAAGAACAATATCAAGACTTTCCCGGCCTGTGCGGGAATGCCAGCCAGGAACTCTATCACCTCCAACTTGGAGGCATCAAGAGGAGGCTTACGGCCTCGATGTTGATGTGACGGCCCCAACTTGGCCAGGGCAGATGATTCTAATGGTGGCTGAGCCACCGAAGGGGCAGGCACATTTTGCGCCAGAGTTCTCTCTCCAGGCTCAGCGCAAGGGACGACAGTAACAGGCACTCTTGGTGCCACAGCAATGGGTTTGGGCTCCATAGGTGGAGCCCAAGACGATGCGGATTCCTGCTGACCCAGAGACAGCCCTGCCAAGGGCTCACTGACTGCAGTCAGTGACTCTGAGGGGGCCTGAAGGGCTGGAGCGGGCAACTGCAATGACGATGAAATGGGCTGAGCAGGCAGCTCAGGGCACGCAGATTGCGCAGCCAGTGGCATCCTGGCCCATGGAGGGTCAACCGCTCGAGTGGGCTGATACTTGGCCCTCTTGACCTCGGCAGTTGGTTCCTCAAAAGTAGACACTTTGCACTTAGACGCACATTCAATCTGCTCCAGCACTGCTATGCGCTGCCTCTTCATCAGCTCAATCTGATCAAGCAAGCCCTCCATCACCATCATGGCCAAACTGTCCTGTAGGAAGGACGCAGTTGCAGGAACTGGCTGTCCCGCTGCTTCCAACCTACTCAGGAGTGCATCTGGCACCAATAACTCCTGTGCCTGTGGCACAGGTTCAACATATGATTTGACCCTGGGCCAATGCGCCCATGGTACTGATGGCGGCCCCGTCACCGCACCCGCATACGTCAGTCTCGATGCACCTGAGTGCAACAACGGTTCCTGGTAGTAGCACTTGTGGCACATGCTGTCCTCTGGGCACTCATAGCGCCCTTCATCATCAACATCCATCTCCTGTGAATGATAGGGAGTTTGATACAGAAGCGGCTCCTTGCGGCCTGGGTAGGCCACATCCGCTGACTGATATTGGCTCACTGCCAGATATGGCGGCTGCCTCTGGTACTGGCTAATATTTTCCCACACATGTATATTCGGGGGTCTCTCCCCTCCACTAGAGCCTTGCAGGCTCTGATCATTCTTTGGCAGCCCAATAGGCCATTTCAAAGCAACACGTCAGCTACATGTATTGGGACTGAGGAAAAAAGAGAAAAAACAATCTCCCAACTCTGCCAGTGGTGTAAACAACCACAAATACATGCCACCTGGTCAGTCACCAGCTATCAAAGTGGACTTTGTCCACATTCCACCACCATACGTGCATTATGCGCGTTTTGCTAGCTGTTGAGGATGTTTCATGCCCTGCAACTCTAGGTACCTGTCCATTGCTGCAAGGTCTTTGCAGTTCACTAGCAGTTCCCAGGTTGTATTACCTAAGCTCCACCTTACCTCGAATTTGAGGTTTCTCTTTGTCCATCTGTGACCTATGAGGTCATCCACAAACCAATCCTGGTCATTACCAGTTCCAAAATTATACGGCTCTGGAGTTGTGCGATTAGGAAAGAGCGCATCACTACTGGCCATATACGGTTGTAACAGTGACACATGAAACTTGGGAACTATCCTGCGCACTTGCAGCGCATGAGGTAGTTTCAGCACGTAGTTAGACGTGCTCGGCTCAGCCTCAAGGACCCTATATGGTCCAATCCACTTTGGACACAGCTTACTCACCCTGCCTTTTGGCAGGTTCAAGTTCTTTGTCGAGAGGTACACTAGATTCCCTTTCTTGATGTCTGGCTCATCATGTCTGCGATTATTCACATGTTTGGTCTGCCATATGCGCGATTCTATAATCGCATCATGGGCATCTGCCAAGTTCCCTAGCGCATTGCGTGCAAACTGCTTTACTCTCACATAAATAGCTTTGTCAGTACGGAGTTCACGAATCATGGATGGCATGTAGCCATTGTTGAGTTCAAAGGGTAAATACCCTGTGGTTTCCGATATGCTCACGTTGATGACGCCCAAAGTTTGGTCAGTAACAAATATAGTTATAGTGTTACCGTACCAATTGCTTGCATTGGGCGTGCTATAAGTGATGTGAGGAGTCCTGGGCAGGTCCCAGAGAACGCGCCTATGAAAATGGGGAAGAGTCGGTAAGGGGGTCAGCAAGCGTAACGCACTAAAGTAAAGCATCTATGAAGGGAGCGGTAAGTGAACACGGCAACGTGAGTGGCAAGAGCACGTAAGCTTAGCGAAGTCTAAGCATTGTAAATGCCTGCCGTAGCTGCAAGGCGCGAATAGGTCGAAGGCTAGCGATGAAGTCTGCAACTGCCGACGAGTTCGATGTTGCCGCCCGTAAATGAAATCTTGAGCGTAAGGGAGACTGAAGTAAGAGGAGCAGGAAGCTCTGGTCTATTGTTCTGTGTTCTATGTACAAGTCGGTAAGTACTTTATATACTACAAGGAGTTCACCATCGCCAGTGACCAACCATTGCCAAAGTGCGGTAAACTGGAAAATTTCATAGGGGTAGCTCCAACGGTTTCAGATCCCTACCATCCATTCAAGACCCTTAGCGACGCCAGGCAACAGATCGCGAAGCTAAACCATCAATCCATCACCCTTCTGTCTGTCCAAAGTGCTTAGCGATGTCAGGCGCCAGATTGAGGCACTAAGCGGTGTCAGACGCCAAGGTCAAACGCCAAGCTGTCCATCAGTTTTTGATAGATCATCAGGCTTCTCGCTAAGTGCTGTTGTCAGTGACTGATGCCATCTGTCAGTTGTCATTCTGTCTGCCGTCGGTGCTATCATTGATTGGATCTGCTTCTTGCCGTGCGCGGCCATCAAATATTGCCAAAATTGGTTAGTTAGCACGCGCTAAGGTATCCTGGACCTGTGCTGTGTTGCTGTAGCCTGCCGTTGATGCGCTGATCCTGTATGGGGTCCTATCAACATTTATCACGAATTCCACAAGTGGACATCTATCCACCCAGTCCTTCTGATCAGGACATATGAACGCTCATAGTATTTGCGCGATATTTCTATTTGCGCATTCTGTTTGACCATCCATTTGCAGATGAAACAACATCAACATGAGCAACTTTGCTCCAAGCAGTTTGTGCAGCTCCTTCCACCATGTGGAAGTGAACTTAGCATCTCGATCGCTTACGATTGAGCTTTGCAATTCATGGAGGCACACTATCTCCTTGAGATAGATCCACAACAAGTCCGACGCTGTCATGGTGGTTCTCACTGGGATGAGATGGACCATACTGGTCATTCTGCAGATCACTACCCAGAGGTAGTTAAAAACCTTTCAACTCAGGAAACAGACCTATAAAGTCCATCCTGATTGAATCCCAGAGTTTGACTGGTATAGGCAGCAAATGAAGCTTTCCCGGTGGCTTTAATGTCGATACTTTTGACTGTTGACATTGCTCGCATGTCGAGCAGAATTGGCTCGTTTCTTTGGCCATTTGCAGCCACCAGTACCAGCATTGCACACAGTCCAGCGTTTTCTGAGTTCCAAAGTGGCCCACTACTCTATGGGCCTGGTCCAGGATAGTCATGATTAACGCCCTCTCCCGGGGAATGCAGATGACTTTGGACCCCATGGGTCTGGTAAGGTAGACGAGCTGCTGCTCCACCTTGAAGCGCGGATGCGCTTGGATATTGTTCAAAATCTTTAAGAAGAGATTATCATCCTTGTATCCATGCTTGATACATGTGCAGAATTGCGCATTGCCTAAGTTGGCCAGTGCAGAGTTATGGTCCTGTGACTCCAGCGCCTGCTGGAGTATCATATCAGTACCTCTTGGAGGCACCCCTTGCCTCGTCTCTTTACTTGGCTGAGGGACCTCATGGTCCACCAGCATCTGGGCCTCGATATCGCGAGCTTTTTGCTGTTCATGCAGTCGCTTACTGCGACGTGTTTCCTGCACTTGCATGGCGTGTAGCTCGACTATATGTTCCTTGATTTCATAGAACCGATGCAGGGGCAAGTCTTCACCCTCTGGGTCAATACGTTTGTCTGCCTGGACATAGTCATGCGCGTCATGGACATCATCTTGAGTATTACTCTTGAAATATTGAGATAGGCAATCTGCGACTTTGTTCAATTCACCTTTTACATAGGTGATGTTGAACTGGTACCGTGACATGTAGTCAATCCAGCAACGTTGTCGCAGAGATAAGTGCACCTGAGTCTTGAAAAACTCTAGTGCTTTGTAATCCGTAATGATGTGGATCTTATATCCCATCAGTTTATCCTCCCATTTTAGGAGGGCTTCCAGGATAGCGAGTGTTTCTAACTCGTGTATGGCATAATTCTGCTAGGCAGCAGTGAATTTACGGGACATAAATCCTGCTGGTCAGCAAGTCTGCCATGTTTTACCTTGGCCAAACATGGCCCCAACCCCAGTTTTTGATGTGTCGCATATGAGCCATATGGGCTCATCGATGCATGGATCAATTGGCTGGATGACCGGCGTCTTTGCGCAAATGCGCTTAATCATCTCAAAGCACCGCTGATACAGCGGTCTCCAGTGAAAAGGGGACCCATTCTGGGTCATGGCCATAAGTGGCCCTGTGTATGCAGTGATGTCTGGCAAAAAGTTGCCAATATAGTTTACAAGTCCAATGAATCGTTGGATATCATTATATGTGCATGGAGTATGCCACTCTCGAATTTGGTCGAGCTTATCCGTGTCTGGATGAATACCCTTCTTGTCAATGACATGACTGAGACAATCTATACTAGTTGTGTACAACTCACACTTCTTCCATTTGAGATAGAGGCTAGCCTTACATAGTCGTTCGACTACAACTCATAGGTGCTGCTCATGCTCCTCAATGGAGTCAGAAAAGATGAATATATCATCTAAATAGACATGCATAAACTTCCCAATTACATCTCGGAAGATTGAGGTCATTAGCCTCTGAAATGTCGCTGGTGCATTACAATCACCAATCTGCATGATGTTACTCACAAATGTCCCCATCAGGGACGAGAACAGTGTCTTCAGTATATCCTCTTTGCATATGCAAACCTGTTTGTATGCATCTGTTAGGTCAATTTTCGACCTATACTTCGCTGTCACGACATCTTTGCATATGACTTCCTGATCTGGAAGAGGTGTTACATCCTTGACTGTGTTATCATTGTGCTGTTGTGCATCCAATGCAGTCCTCAACGTTCCATCCTTCTTGGGGATACAAAGTAAGGGTGCAGCTTGCACCACTGGTTGTGGTTTCCACCACCTTGTGTTTATGTATCTATTTGTCTTTTCACAAAGTTGATCCTGTAGTGCTTGCAGGCAGCGAGGCAAATGATATTTGTACTGCTTGTTATTGTCAATGAGGTTAATCTCATGATTAACCTCCTGCCATGGAGGAAGCTTTTCCTTTGTTCCGTTGACAATATCAGCAAACTCCTGTTGCCATTGCTGGCGCAATCAAGGAATATCCTCCTCTGTAAGGCTCACAGCCTTACCTTTTCCTTTTACTACACATGCTATACGCAGCTGAACCTTTTGTTCAAATTGCTCCCGTAAGGCACGTACGTGCTCCTCTGTGAGATCTCCCAGATTCAACCTTATGACTGGTTGTTTCTCCAACACTCTTGTCGTACTCGACGATAACTGCATGCTTCTCGCTTTCAGCAAGAGTCCATCAAATACAATATCCGATGTTTCAGAAATCTTGTCCTCTTGTGCGTGACAGTATACTTTTCCCGTCTGGGTCGCCTGCACCCTTCCCATAGTCTGCGTCACCATTGACGCCACCAACTCATTCTACTCCTGTGGCATTTGTGGGTTATACACCCATTGCACTACTGGCCAAGGCACTGGTCCATCCCTTAGTGACCTTGTGCTTCCCACAGTTCCCATTGTACTGTATACCTTGTCCTTGACCAGATCCTCAACCTTCACTCAAGAGCTAGTTGGCTGACATTCCAGCGACTCCACCACACATTTACCACGCTCATTCTTGCACTGTACAGCCTGTTTAGGCTTTCCATTGGTACACCCAATCACATCCGGATGCTTCCCCTTCTTCAGAGTTCCTTGAAACTCTTCCTCAGACATTAGTATAGCCGGCAAATCTGCCAGCAGGCTTTTTGGTGGCACCTGTTTGTCCTCCACCTCCTGTACAGTTGCTCTCTTGTGACCATCTAGTCAGTTGCGTTCATCACGCCGCTTTTCAGTTGCACGATAGTGCCTCAGACGATCATCTGTGTTGTTTAACATGACTCTCTCCGCATTCAAAGGCGTACCATTTACAACAACCATGTTGTTCACAAAATCCAGTGACACCTTGTTCTTATGCATGAACAGCGTACCGATGATCATGTCGTAGCGATCAAAATTTGCTATATCTACATATTCTTTCATCAACATCTCTAACGTCTTTATTCTCACTTCTGCGCCAAACTGCACCATGGCGCGACTCCCTACAGTTCCCAGCTGGAGCATCAATGGCTACTCCAGTTCATGAACGCAAATCGCATTGACATGAGCAAACTGGGGCGTAATGCCCATAGTGGTACTCCCTGAGTCCCACAACGTCCATGCCGGATGTCCATTGACATCAACATACGTGACCAGGCACTCCTTCTTCCTGGGAGTATAGCGTGGCCGCTGCAACTTATTAGTTGCCTTCTGCAGGGTTACATGTCTCATTCGGACACGCTGATCTCCACAGCACTCAGTCAGTGCAAACAGGTGTTCCTCCTCATCATCACAAGCATAATAGTCGCTGTCATACACGTCCACTGCAACATAATCGTTGCCATCAATCTGGACGCTCTCGGCGTCATCCACTTCTGACCTGTCAGCCTCTACTTGCAGCTCTTCTTCCGCTTCTTTGACGATCTCATTGTCCTCATCATCATTGATGACATTGCTAGGTGCCGCCACTGTATGGGCCACTCAGATGTGTGCCTTAGGAGGGACAGGACATTCCTTAGCAAAATGCCCACTCCTGCTATAGTTGTAGCACGCCAAAGGGTCTCCAGCAGGCCTTCTCTGGGCCGCTCCTGGGGCCTCAGTGGGTTTGCTTGCCATATGCACCGCAGGTGCTACTACCCCTCTCGCTGCTACTTGGTTTTGACCCAAAAAGGGTCGACTATCCTTCACTGGCAATTGTCTAGCAGGCTTCAATCGAGGCTGTTGGCCTCTAGTGATTGACTTGCGGACAACAAATTGTGAATTGCGATTGTTCTCCATCTCCGTCTGTTTAGCCAGGAAGGTCCCCACCTTCACTGCCTGACGGTTCACAGTTCCTCGGTGTGAACTACGCTGCTCATAATGATTTGCAGTCCATGTCGACTGTTCATAACGAATGGCATACGCCAAAAATTCAGTCACAGTATTGACCTCCAGAGACAAATTGTTGTCACGTATTAACGCTCTCCTCATGTCTGCGGGTATTCCATCTAGGAGTATCTCGCAAATGGTGTATTTGTCAGGATAGATAGCCATATTCTGTGCATGACCCACCAGGTCATCATACAATGTCTGGACGCCAGTCTTAGTGTCATACACTGCCTTTCTAAAGGCATCCTGAGCTTCCTGTATTGTTGCAGCATTGACAAAGCAATTATACAGTCCTATCAGGACTTTTTTAAATGTCCAATGCAGTTTGTCGTGATTAATGTGGAGGACATGGCGACGGAACCAATTCTGAGCCTCTTCCTCCATAAATTTGTATAGCACGAATATTCTTTCCTGGTCCATGTTGTCTCCACCATAACAGCAGGCTGCCAGGTAGTAGCAGATGTCCATGGCCCAGTCCTCCAATTGGAAGAACCTATGCTCTCCAGCATATGCACATATGTGCTTACCATCAGATTTGTGGGGACTTGCTCCTGCAGGGAATTTAAACCTGACTTCAAGGGAGTCATCTACCAGACAAGTGAGATGGTCATGCATATGATCCATATGGATCCTGACTGCCTCATTCATTCCAGGCGTACTTTCATGCAACTCATGCGGTGCGGGCATCAAAAATGCCCAAGGACTGCGAAATAGGTGTTCATTGACCATTCTTTCCAGCCTTGAGGTGGGCTGTTGCCTCACTTCTTGTTCTGCTGGTAATCCACCACCATGCTTGCCACTATCACAACGATTATTATCATCTTGATTGTTATTCCTACGATCACAACCTCCACTGTTGTTATTCTGACGATTTGGCTCCCTCCTCTCGTAGTGATCACTACTATCATCACTACCACCTGGATCTCTGTCCAGTTCAGCAGTTTGAGCTGCAAATTATTGCCACATGTCATTGACAGGCATTACACCCTCATGCTCTTCAAAGGCTACCCCCTGGTCATTAATCAATGACTCACCATGATTGCGCAAGTCCTGGTTGCATATCCTCTGGTAATTAACACGTTCATTCCAGTTGTCCACTAGGTGGACACGTTGCACTACGTGTCATGGTTGTGTTTGCTCCTCAAGAATGTGGACTTCGTCTACCTCTTCCTTGATAGTGACTTGTTTTTGAGGTGTCTTAACCTCCTGCACTGCAAGTAGTGCCTCTGGCTCTGCCGGAGTCGTCGTCACAGTTTCTACCTCAGACAATGCCTGCTAAGGCACTCCACTGACAATGCGTTGACAGTTGGCAGCGTTCTGATGCCTAATGTAGTCTTGCTGAGACTCATTGGCCTGATGAGGCGCATTGAGCAATTCCATCGCATCCACTGATGACGCCAACTGTAGTTGGGTGCACTGGACGTATACGCAGTACAACACCGTCTCCAGTGCTTGGAATGCGTAGTTATGAGGAGTCCCGACAGAGTCCCGGTGTGCTCAAGCAAAGGTGATGAAACGACATGCTAGATGATAGCGCCTCGCATGCTACTTGGCAAACGGTAAGCGTTGTAGTTTACACAAAGATATAGAAGAAAAAGCGAGTAGCGCAGCGTAGTGTGCCCATAGGTGGCACCGTAAACAATGAAGACGGGATAAACAAGGCTAGCACCCAACTTAGTGACAAAGTTTGAGCCAGCTAGCGCGATTTGAACGCTAAGGGTAACTTGGGTGCTCAAGAGGTTACGATTCATTGCTATGTACATCCAAAGTAGCTATCTTTTATACTATGCGCTATTATATTTTTAAAATGAGTCCATTAGCGGCGCTACCAATTAGCGCCTCTCCTTGTGGTTGTAGCTAACAGTGACCTGTCAATGGTGACTGGTATGCATAGGGCAACGGCGCCCAACGGCATTATAGCCCATTGGCCGGCGACTCCAAACTGACTTAAACTTTTGTAGGAGTTTGCTCCCTTTTTAGTGTAATTCCGATTGGCCAGGCCTTGGCGGGGTATGGTCAGAAATTCCTTGACAGACGCTGTGAGTTCTGCTGCCGGCGCTAAGTCTAGTATCAATTTTTGATGAATAGAATGTCGGGCTAGAGTATATCCTGTTCCGTCACTGCTGATTCTTTAGACTTCTGATTAAAGTGCCTTGTTCAATGGCAGTGCCTAATGCTAACCCCTTTATGGAACTGATCAGGGTTTGGTCAAAGTCATGTCCCTGCTGTCGTGCTGGTGCCCTGAGTCCTTGGTCTCCTAATCCTCCAAGGTCAATAAATGGTATATGCTGAAGGCCTGGTCATGGTAGTTCAGACTAATAACCAGCACCTATAATTGAGCACTAAGATCCGTGGTTTCCTGTGTCCAAGAGGATTACTAGGGTTTCAAGTATAGCCTGTGTCTGTAGACCTGTAGTGTACTCCTTGATGCGCTCAGTCCGAGTAGAAGCCTATCACTGCGATTAATGGTGCTTGTCAGCGCACACTCATCTCGCATTCCACTGAGTTGGCTGGAGTGGCTGTTGAGCCTGCTGACCCTCGTGCCACTTTGCACTTAAGGTATTCAACTACTTCAAGTTTGAAGATACGCACAAATAATTTGATATATTTAGTCGAATCTGCATGGAGTACATCGTGGCTCCTAGCAGCCAGCAACTGTAAGTGCTTTACTACATAAAGCTGCAGATGCTTTTGCGTCAATTCCTTCGCGACCGACGGATATCGGTCTAACACCAGCTGTAACTAGATAGACAAGGTCGAATGCGACCTTTTGCTCTCCTCATCATCTGAGGATTCCAGCTTGGAATCCAAGTCCATAACTCTCCTGAGGCCTTCATGCCTCACTTGCGGCTGTTTGCCGGCCCTTATGTGCAACTCTAGAATTCCAGGTGCTGTCAATGCCTTTTCCAACCTCATGAGCTCGTCGTCTTCCCTACTGACCACTATCGCTGGTCCTTGCTTCTGTCCTTGTGTTGTCAATGGCGACGGTCCTGATTCAGTGGCAGCATCAGCCACATACTCCAAATGTCATTCCATAGATGCAGTTCAGAATGGGGTACTATGTGCAAACACGCTGCCTTGTACCATTTCCGAGTACTGGGTAAGGTCCGGGTGACCCTTGGACTGAGCTGATGAGCTCTCGGGCAACATCGGATACATCAATGAAGGCATTTGGCTCGCTGGCAGCGACACTTCTGAGACCGTGGATCTCTCTTCTGGTTTACCACCAGGTCGTACAATAGACATCATCTGTGATACGGATAGCCCACCAGGCATTCCAAAGCTCACGCTGACATTGCGAGGTATCTTTTCGTCCCACTTTGGTGGGGGTTGGTACACAGACGTGGATTGCGTCTTCACAGCTTGAAGCACAGGTGGATCATCTATGTCTGTCGCTGGGAAAGAAGGGTCCAGATCAAGAGAGCCAGTTATGGAAGCACATTTTCGACGTGATGCTAACAGAAAATCAAGAGGGTTTGATGAGAGTTGCCTAGTCAGTAACAAGCCAATAGCAGAAGATTTAAAAAAATGTAACCTGTGGTTACGGGCTAGAACTATCTTGTGTGTATCACACAGTGCTAAATCAGACCACAGTATTGGATTTGACTAGAACTAGAGTGAATACAAGATGTTAATCTTATGTAATACTCTACTGAATAATTATAGCGTTGTTGATGCTGGTAACAAGTGTGACTCCGTTACACTTGCCAAATGGTCAGAGATGGAGAACAATCACAATCCATGATTTATTGTCCACAAGACAATTCCAGGAGGCCAACAGCCTCGACCAAAACCTGCTGGATACCTGCCAGCAAGAGATAGTTGACCCTCTTAATACGTCACTGTAGACATGTATGACAGCAACTACTACACTTGTAATGATGAGAAAAAATACCTGTTTGCACTGACAGAGTGCTGTGGAGATCAATGCATCCGAATGAGACGTGTAACTCTGCAGAAGGCAACTCTAACCGTTGGTTACGAGCTAGAACGATCTTTTGTATATCACATAGTGCTGAATCAGACTGCAGTATCAGATTGACTAGAACTAGAGTGAATACAAGATGTTATCTTACATAATACTCTATTGAATGCTTATAGCATTGTTGATGCTAGTATCAAGTGTGACACTCCATTACATACCCCCCAATGAGACTGAATACTCAGTCTTAGTAATGGGTGGGAGTGGAAACAAAATATGCACAGTAGTGCAAACATCAGTTGAAGATGCATATCACATTGCTGTAGAAGGTTAGTACCATGCTCAAGGTAGTAGTGTCTTTCAATAACACTAAATCTTGAAATATCTTAGTGCACTAGAGCGCATATGATGCAAACAGCGAGGAACAAGATAAAATTAATATCTTGACCTGTCCGATGATGCTCTTGTGACCATTCCTGTCTCCATCACTATTGACTCCTCCTCCAGTGCGACATTAATCGTGGGAGAGGGAGGCACTGATTCCGTCCTTGGTAGGGTTATGGGCCCCTTGACTACAGGTGTGTCTACCACCATAGACTCAGTTAGTGCGACGTTAATTGCTGAAGCAATGGTGGGTAGCGTACTATGCGCTGCCATGCATTTTAGAAGAGTGATCCAATTTAGGTCCATACCAATGAGATAATAGAGGCCATTGGCCTCAGGGTTTTTGGGAAGATGACTCTCTTCGTTGTGCTTGAACATAAGACAATAATAATTATCTTCGGTCATCTCCCGCCATCCATCCCATTGTGGGATTGCAGGAGGGGTGCTGTACTTGTTTAAGCGCTCCATGCGCTCATTGTCAATTTGTCAGAAGATGTCCATAGACATCATGGGGACGTGGAACTGCTGTTCCAGGAAGACCACTCTATACGTATATGCATGGTCTACCCAGTTGGGTGGTATCTGGTTGTGTAACAAGACGTGTAACGTGTCATCGTCAGAGAAGCTCCGTGCAAAGTTATTAGGCACATGAACTGGGTAGAGTTCCAGCTGTGGCCCTCTTTGGGGCTCAAATGGCTGGTCAGGAAACATTGCATTATAAGAGGGAATTGCCTCACAATAAAGACCCAGGCAGGCCATGACGAGGGTCATGCACTGCACTATCACAGGCTTGGCTGCGCTGTTAGCACAGAGAGCTTGGCACAATGCAAACCTGAAGAGGGTTTGCCAGTGCATGCAGTATGTGTGATCAACTGCGATGCCCTGATAGATGTTCTCCAGCCCAGGATGACCAAAGACCAGCACGTACTGCGCTAGTTGGTCCAGGTCAAATGGAGTGGCTGGGTCTTGAGCACGCATTATACACAGCATGGTTGAACCATCTTCTTTTATGTGCAGATAGTGCCCTGGAATGTGTCGGCGCTCAATGAGCGCCAGGTCATTAGCCCCCTGCATTGGGCTGACGAGGTTCTGGTATTGAGGGTCCCTCATCAGGAGCCTCATCATTTGGTCATGCAGAGACTTGTCTGTTTGCTGAGTGAACATCTGAAGCTCTGTGATGAGCAGGTATGCAGTAATTTGGTCATATTGAGGTGCATGTGGGTTTAAGTAGTACTTATAGAGCTGGTCAAGCTCTAATGGACTGCGGGGAAAACTGTGAGGAGAAAACTTGTAAATAACACTGGCTAGTAGGCCAGTACAGTGCCCAGAAGAAAAATCATAAGCCGCTGCCCGATTGGTGTCAGCTCCCAACAGCACAGCATTTGAATGATACAAATAGTAGGTGCAGTGGCTGAGTGCTTCTCTGAAGCACAAGTTCATCCGCTCAATGTTGAGTGGGCCCCACATCTTTACCCCCAATCTATCAGGGATCCTCTCTGAAAACTCATTCTGGGCCTGCAACTCCTTGGCGCAATTTGCCTTTTTTCTTTACAATGTGCTTATTGCACAATACTTGTTGGAATTGGTCTGCAGCTGATTCCTCTTTCTCACCCTCCTCCCCGTGCTCCAAGCTTGACTCTCCGTAGTTGCTCTTGTCAGACAAAGACACCACTGGCACTTTGCCTTTTTCAGACATGGGCTGATTTTTTGAGGTCGCCATCAGACCGTTGTATTGCTTTGGGGAGCAAGGGTCAGTGGTCAAGATGACCATGGGATTGTGTGCCTGCGGTGTGGGCATGGTAATGGGCAATAAAAACAACATTGAGACTTTCCTGGCATGTGTGGGAAAACTCTATCACCTCCAGTTTGGAGGCATCAAGAGGCAGCTTATGGCCTCGACATTGATGTGAAGGCCCCAACTTGGCCAGGACAGATGGTTTGAATGGTGGCTGAGCCACCAGAGGGGCAGGCACATTTTGCACCAGAGTTCTCTCTCCAGGCTCAGTGTGAGGAATGATGTTAATGGGCACTTTTGGCACCACAGTGACAAATTTGGACCCTATAAGTGGGGCCCAAGATGATGCAGGTTCCCACTGACCCAAGGACAGTCCTGCCAAAGGTTCACTGGCTGCAGCCAGTAACTCTGAGGAGGCCTGAGGGGCTGAGGCAAGTAGCTGAGATGATGAAGCAATGGGCTGAGCAGGCTGCTCAGGGCACGTGAATTGCGTGGCCGATGGCATTCTAGCCTGTGGAGGTTCAACTAGTTGACTGGGCTGATATTTGGCCCTCTTGACCTCAGCGGTTGGTTCGTCGAACATAGAAATGTTGTGCTTAAACATGTGTTTGATCTGTTCCAGTGCTGTGATGTGCTGCCTCCTCATCATCTTGATCTGATTGAGCAATCCCTCCATCACCATCATGGCCAGACTGTCCTGCAGGAAGGACACAGTTGCAGGGACCAGCTGTCCTGCTGCTTTCAATCTGCTCAGGAGTGCGTCTGGCATTGCTAACTCCTGCGCTTGTAGCACAGATTCCACATATGACTCTGCCATGGGCCGATGCACCCATAGTACTGATGGCGGCCCTGTCACTGCACATGCATACATCGGTATCAGTGCAAATGAGCATGATAATGGTTCCTGATAATAGCGCTCGTGGTGCATGCTGTCTTCCAGATGCTCATAGTGCCCCTTGTCATTGACCTCCATCTCTTGCGAGTAAAGGGGAGTTTGATATGGGAGTGGTTCCTTATGGCCTGGATAGGCCATGCCCACTGACTGATACTGGCTCACCGCCAGATATGGCAGCTGCCTCTGATGTGCAGAGTTGTTATATTGTATATTCGGGGGTCTCCTCCCTCTACTAGAGCCCTAGACTCTGACCACTCTTTTGCGGCCCCCAATAGGCCATTATAAAGTGACACGTCAGCTATGTGTATTGGGACTGAGGACAGAAAGACAAAAAAACAATTTCCCAACTCTGCCAGTGGTGTAAACAACCACAACTACACGCCACCTGGTCTTTCACCAGTGATCATAGTGGACTTTGTCCACATTCCACCACCACATGCACATTATGCGTGTTTTGCTAGCTGTTGAGGGCATTTCACGCCCTGCAGCTCTAGGTACCTGTCCATCGCTGCAAGATCTTTGCAATTCACTAGCAGTTCCCAGGTAGTATCACCTAAGCTCCACCTTACCTCAAATTCGAGGTTTTCCCTTCTCCACCTATGACCTATGAGGTCATTTATAAACTATTCCTGGTCATCACCAGTTCCAAAGTCATATGGCTCCAGAGTTGCGTGATTAGGGAAGAGCACATCACTAATGGCCACATACAGTTGCAATAGTGACACATGGAGCTTAGGGACTATCCTGCATGCTCATAGCACATGGGGCAGTTCCAGCACATAGTTAGACGTGCTCGGCTCAGCCTCAAGGACCCTATATGGTCCAATCCACTTCGGACACAGCTTACTTGCTCTGCCTTTTGGCAAGTTCAAATTCTTTGTCAAGAGGTACATTAGGTTCCCTTTCTCAATGTCCAGATCATCATGTCTGCAATTATTCGCATGTTTTGTCTGCCATACATGTGATTCTATGATTGCATCATGGGCATCTGCTTCACTCCCACATGAATAGCTTTGTCAGTGCAAAGTTCACAAATCATGGATGACATATAGCCATTATTGAGTTCAAAGGATGAGTACCTTGTGGTTTCAGATATGCTTGTGTTTATCGTGAATTCAACGAGTGGACATCTATCTACCCAGTCCTTCTAATCAGGATGTACAAATGCTTGCAATATTTGTGCGATATTTCTATTTGCTCGTTCTGCCTGGCCATCCATTTGCGGATGAAACAATGTCAACATGAGCAACTTTGCTCTGAGCAGCTTGTACAGCTCCTTGCACTATTTGGAGGTGAACTTAGCATCTCGATTGCTTATAATCAAACTTGGCAATCCATGAAGGTGCACTATCTCCTTGAGATAGATCCAAGACAATTCTAAAGCTGTCATGGTGGTCCTCACCAGAATGAGATGGACCATACTGGTCATTCTGCAGATCACTACCCAGAGGTAGTTAAAACCCTTCGACTTGGAAAATGGACCTATAAAGTCCATCCCAATTGAATTCCAAGGTTTGACTGGTATAGGAAGCAAATGAAGCTTCTCCAGTGGCTTCAATGTCGATACTTTCGACTGTTGACATAGCTTGCATGTCGAGCAGAATTGTCTCATTTCTTTGGCTATTTGCAGCCACCAGTACTAGCATTGCAAAGTGGCCCACTACTCTGTGGGCCTGGTCCAGGATAGTCGTAATCAACAACCTCTCCTGGGAAATGCAGATGACTTTGGACCCAGTGGGTCTGGTAAAGTAGACAAGCTGCTGCTCTACCTTGAAGCGTGGGTGCACATGGATATTGTTCAGAATCTCTAAGAAGAGATTGTCATCCTTGTATTCTTGCTGGATATGTGTGTGAAATTGTGCATTGCCTAAGTCGGCCAGTGCTGGCTTATGGCCCTGTGAATCCAGCACCTGCTGAAGAGTTATTTCAATACCCCTAGGGGGCACCTCTTGCCTTGATTCTTTGCTTGGCTGAGTAACCTCATGATCCACCAGCACTTGGGCCTCAATATCGTGAGCTTCTCGCTGTTCTTGCAGTCGCTTACTGCGATGTGTTTCCTGTGCTTGCATAGCACGTAGCTTGACTATATGTTCCTTGATTTCATGGAACCTATGCAGGGGCAAGTCTTTGCCCTCTGGGTCAATGCGTCTGTCCACCTGGATATAGTCATGCATGTCATGGACATCATCTCGAGTACCGCTCTCAAAATATCGAGACAGGCAATCCGCTACTTTGTTCAATTCACCTTTTATATAGGTGATGTTGAACTGGTATTGTGACATGTAGTCAATCCAGCAATGTTGTCATGGAGATAGGTGCACTTGAGTCTTGAAAAACTCGAGTGCTTTGTGATCTGTTATGATATAGATCTTATATCCCATCAGCTTATCCTCCCACTTTAGGAGGGCTTTCAGGATAGTGAGTGTTTCTAACTTGTGGACAGCATAGTTCTGCTATGCAGCAGTGAACTTACAGGACATAAATCCCGCTGGTTGGCAAGTTTGCCACATTTTACCTTGGCCAAACATGGCCCTAACCCTGGTCTTTGATGCGTTGCATATGAGCCAAATGGGCTTGTCAATGTGTGGATCAATTGGCCAAATCACTGGCATCTTTGCGCAAATGCACTTAATCGTCTCGAAGCACCGCTAATGCAGCAGTCTCCAGTAAAAAGGGGACCCATTCTGGGTCATAGCCATCAGTGGCCCTGTGTATGCCATAATATCTGGCAAAAAGTTACCAATATAGTTTACAAGTCCAACAAAACACTGGATATAATTATACGTGCGTGGAGTATGCCACTCTTGAATTTGGTTGAGTTTATCCATGTCCAGGTAAATACCCTTCTCATTAATGAAGTGACTGAGACAGTCTATACTAGATGCATACAATTTGCACTTCTTCTATTTGAGGTAGAGACTAGCCTTATGTAGTAGTTTGAATATAACTCGTAGGTGCTGCTCATGCTCCTCAATGGAATCAGAAAAGATGAATATATTGTCTAAATAAATATGCATAAACTTCCCAATTATATCTTGGAAGATGGAGGTCATTAACCTCTGAAATGTCGCTGGTGCATTGCAATTATTAATCTGCATGATGTTGCTCACAAATGTCTCCATCAAGGATGAGAACAGCGTCTTTGGTATATCCTCTTCACATATGCAAACCTGTTCATACGTGTCTGTTAGGTCAATTTTCAACCTATATTTTGCTATAGCAACATCTTTGTGTATGACTTCCTGATCCAGAAAAGGTATTACATCTTTGACTATATTATCATTGCACTCTTGCGCATCCAACGCAGTACATAAAATCCCATCCTTCTTCGTAATGATTACTACTATCGTCACTACTACCCGGATCTCTGTCCAGTTCAGCAGTTCAAGCTGCAAATTGTTGCCGCATATCATTGACAGGCATTACACCCTCACACCCTTCAAAGGCTACCCCCTGGTCATCAATCAACGACTCACCATGATCATGCAAGTCCTGGTTGTGCATCCTCTAGTAATTGACATGTTCGTTCCAGTTGTCCACTAGGTGGACGTGTCGTACTACGTGTCATGGTTGTGTTTGCTCCTCAAGAATGTGGACTTCATCCACCTCTTCCTTAATAGTGACTTGCTTTTGAGGTGTCTTAATCTCCTGCACTGCAAGTAGTGCCTCTGGCTCTGCCGGAGTTGTCATTACAGTCTCTACTTCAGACAATGCCTGCTGAGACACTCCGCTGACAATGTGTTGATGGTTTGCGGCATTTTGACACTTAACGTAGTCTTGCTGAGACTCATTGGCCTGACGAGGCGCATTTAGCAATTCTATTGCATCCACAATTAATAGTGCTTGTTGGCGCACACTCATGTTGCATTCCACTGAGTTGGCCAGAGTGGCCATTGAAACTGCTGACCTTTGTGCCGCTTTGCACTTGAGGTATTCCACCACTTCGAATTCGAAGATATGCACAAATAATTTGATATATTCAGTCAAATCTGCACGGGGTACATCGTGGCTCCTAGCAGCCAGTAACTGTAGATGCTTTACTACGTAAAGCTGCAGACGCTTTCATATCGATTCCTTCATGACCAATGGATATCGGTCCAATACTAGCTGTAACTGGATAGACAGGGTTGAATGTGACCTCTTGCTTTCCTTATCATCTGAGGATTCCAGCTCAGATGAGCTCTCCTGAGGCCTCCATGCCTCACTTGCAGCTGTTTTGCTGGCCCTTCTGTGCAACTCTGGAATTCTAGGCACTGACAATGCCTTTTCTGACCTTACGACCTCGTTGTCCTCCCTACTGACTACTATTGCTGGTCCTTGCTTCTGTCCTTGTGTTGTCAATGACGACAGTCCTGGTTCAGTGGCAGCATCTGCCACATACTCCAAATGTTGTTCAGTTGGCACAGTGCAGAATGGAGTACTATGCATGAACGCACTGCCTTGTACCATTTCCGAGTACTGGGTAAGGTCCAGTTGACCCTCAGACTGAGCTGATGAGCTCTCAGGCAGTACCAGGTACATCAATAAAGGCATTTGGCTCGCTGGCAGCGACACTCCTAAGACCACAGATCTTTCTCCTGGTTTACCACCAGGCTGTACAATGGACATCATTCATGATACAGATAGCCCACCTGGCATTCCAAAGCTCGAGCTGACATCACAAGGTATCTTTTCATCCCGCTTTGGTGAGGACTGGTACGCAGACACAGAATGTGTCTTTACAGCTTGAGACACAAGTAGGTCACCTATGTCTGCAGCTGGGAAAGGAGGGTCCAGATCAAGAGAGCCAGTTATGAAAGCACGTTTTCGATATGATGCCAACAGAAATCAAGAGGTTTTGGTGATGAGTTAAGAGTTGCCTAGTTGGTAACAAGCCTAGAGTCTACAGCCGATAGCAGAAGATTCAAAAAAATATAACTATTGGTTATGAGCTAGAATGATCTTGTGTGTATCACATAATGCTGAATCAGACTGCAGTATTGGATTGACTAGAACTAGAGTGAATACAAGATGTTATCTTATATAATACTCTATTGAATGCTTATAGCGTTGTTGATGCTAGTATCAAGTGTGACACTCCATTATAGCAACTAATAAGTTGCAGCAGCCACGTCATACTCTCAAGGAGAAGGAGTGCTTGGTCACTTATGTTGATGTCAATGGACATCTAGCCTGGATGTTGTGGGATTCAGGGAGTACCACAATGGGCATTACGCCCTAGTTTGCTCACGTCAATGCAATACATGTTCATGAGTTGGAGGAGCCATTAATGCTCCAGTTGGAGACTGTAGGAAGCCGTGCCATGGTGCAGTTTGGTGCTGAAGTGAAGATAAAAACATCAGGGACGTTGACCAAGGAGTATGTGGACATAGCAAATTTTGATTGCTTTGATATAATTATTGGTACGCAGTTTATGTGTAAGAACAAGGTGTCCTTGGACTTTGTGAATGACATGGTCGTTGTGAATGGTAAGCCTATGAAGGTAGAGAAAGTCGTGTTAAGCAATAGGGACGGTCATTTGAGGTGCTATTGTGCAATAGAGAAGCATTGTAACGAATACAACTAACTAAATTGTTGCAAGAAAGCAACTGTGCAGGAGGTGGAAGATGAGCATGTCCCACCTAAAAGCCTGCCAGCAGACTTGCTGGCTATTTTGATAACTAAAAAAGAGTTTCAAGGAACTCTGAAGATGGGGAAGCACCTAGATGCAGTTGGGTGTACAAATGGAAAGCCTAATCAGGCTACACAGCATAAAAATGAGCATGGTAAATGTGTGGTGGAGTCACTGGAATGCCAGCCAACTAGCTCTCAAGTAAGGATAAAGGATCTTGTCAAGGACAAGGTATATAGTATGATGGGAACTGTGAGAAGCACAAGGTCACTAATGAATTGACCAGTGCCTCAGCCAGGAGTGCAATGGGCATATGACCCATGAATGCCATAAGAGTGGAATAAATTGGTAGCATCAATAGTGATGCATACTATGGAGAGGGTGCAGTCAACCCAGACAGGAGAAGTATATTGTCACATACAAGAGGATGAGATTTCCAAAGCAGTGGATATTGTATTTGATGGGGTATTGCTGAAAGCAAGAAGTGTGCAATCATTATCAAATATGACAAGAGTAGCAAGGAGGCAACCAGTTGTAAGGTTGAATCTGGGGAATCTTACAGAAGAGCACATACGTGCTTTACAGGAGCAATTTGAACCAAAGGTTCAGCCACATGTAGCATGCATATTGAAAGAAAAAGGTAAGGTTATAAACCTTACAGAGGAAGATATTCCTTGATTGCACCAGCAATGACAACAGGAGTTTGCTGATATTGTCAATGAAATGAAAGAAGAAGTTTCATCATGGAGGGAGGTTAATCATGAGATTAACCTCATTGATGAGAATAAGCAGTACAAGTATCAGATTTGTAAAAAGATAAACAGATACATAAATATAAAGTGGTGGGAACCATGGCCAGTGGTGCAAGCTGCATCTTTACTTTGTATTTCCAAGAAGGATGGGATGTTATGAACTGCATTGGATGCATGACAGTGCAATGATAATACAGTCAAGAACGTAACACCCCTTCTAGATTAGGAAGTCATATGTAAAGATGTTGTCATAGCAAAATATAGGTCAAAAATCGACCTAACAGACACATACAAACAGGTTTGCATATGCAAAGAAGATATATCAAAGATGCTGTTTTTGTCTTTGATGGGGATATTTATGAGCAATATCATACAAATTGGTGACTGTAATGCACTAGCAACATTCCAGAGGTTAATGACCTCCATCTTCTGAGACATTATTGGAAAGTTTATGCATGTCTATTTAGATGATATATTCATCTTTTCAGATTCCATTGAGGAGCATGAGCAGCATCTATGAGTTGTATTTGAACAACTATGTAGGGCCAGCCTCTACCTCAAATGGAAGAAATGCGAGTTGTATGCACCTAGTATAGACTGTTTTAGTTATGTCATTGACAAGAAGGGTATTCACCTGGACACAGACAAACTTAATCGCATTCAAGAGTGGTGTACTCCATACACATATAATGATATCCAGCAATTCATTGGATTAGTGAATTATATTGGTAATTTTTTGCCAGATATCATGGTGTACACTGGGCCACTGATGGCCATGACCCAGAATGGGTCCCCTTTTCATTGGAGACCACTGCATCAGCAGTGCTTTGAAATGATTAAGTGCATTTGCACAAAGATGCCAGTGATCCAGCCAATTCATCCATGCATTGACAAGCCCATTTGGCTTATATGCAATGCATTGAAGACAGGGGTTGGGGCCATGTTTGGCCAAGGTAAAACATGGCAAACTTGCCAACCAGCGGGATTTATGTCGTGTAAGTTCACTGCTGCATAGCAGAACTATGCTGTCCACGAGTTAGAAGCACTCGCTATCCTGGAAGCCCTCCTAAAGTGGGAGAATAAGCTGATGGGATATAAGATCCATATCATAATGGATCACAAAGCACTTGAGTTTTTCAAAACTCAAGTGTACCTATCTTCATGACAACGTTGCTGGATTGACTACATGTCGTGATACCAGTTCAACATCACCTATATAAAAGGTGAATTGAACAAGGTAGCGGACTGCCTGTCTCAATATTTTAAAAGTGATACTCGAGATGATGTCCATGACGTGCATGATTATGTCCAGGCAGACAGATATATCAACCTGGCAGGCGAAGACTTGCTCTTGCATAGGTTCCATGAAATCAAGGAACATATAGTTGAGCTACATGCTATAGACTGCAAAAACAGTGAGAAGCTCGCAATATCAAGGTCCAGGAGCTGGTGGACTATGAGGTCCCCTAGCTAGGCAAAGAGACAAGGCAAGAGGTGCCTTCTAGTGGTGCTGAGATGACTCTCCAGCAGGCACTGAATTTGCATGATTGTCAGCCTGCACCAGCTGACCTAGGCAATGTGCAATTTTGCACATGTATCCAGCAAGGATATAAGGATGACAATCTCTTCCTAGAGATTACAAACAATATTCAAGCATATCCATGCTTCAAGGTAGAGCAGCAACTTGTTTATCTTACCAGACCCACTAGATCCAAAGTCATCTGCATTCCTCAGAAGCGGTTGTTGATCATGACTATCCTGGACCAGGCCCACAAAGTAGTAGGCCACTTTGGAACTCAGAAAATGCTGGACTATGTGCAATGCTGGTACTGGTGGCCACAAATAGCCAAGGAGATGAGTCAATTCTGCTCAACATGTGAGCTATGTCAACAGTCAAAAGTGTTAACATTGAAGCCACTGGGGAAGCTTCATTTGCTTCCTATCCCAGTCAAACCCTGAGACTCAATTGGGATGGACTTTATAGGTCTGTTCCTGGAGTTGAAGGGTTTTAACTACTTGTAGGTAGTAATCTGTAGAATGAACAGAACAGTCCATCTTATTCTGTTGAGGACAACCATGACAGCCTTGGACTTGTCTTGGATCTATTTCAAAGAGATAGTACACTTTCATGGATTGCCCAGCTTGATTGTAAGTGATTGAGATGCTAAGTTTACTTCTAAATGGTGAAAGGAGTTGCACAAGCTGCTTGGAGCAAAGTTGCTTATGTCAACGTTGTTTTATCTACAAATGGATGGTCAAACAGAATGAGCAAATAGAAATATTGTGCAGATACTGCAAGCATTTGTATGTCCTGATCAGAAGGACTGGGTAAATAGATGTCTACTCATTGAATTCATAATAAACGTGAGCACATCTAAGACTACAGAATATTCACTCTTTGAACTCAATAATGGCTATATGCCATCCATGATTCATGAACTTCACACTGACAAAGCTATTCATGTTGGAGTTAAACAGTTTGCATGCAATGCACTAAGAAACTTAGCAGATGCTCATGATGCAATTATAGAATTGTGCATATGGCAGACAAAACATGTGAATAATTGCAGGTGTGATGAACCAGACATCAAGAAAGGGAACCTAGTTTACCTTTCAACAAAGAACTTTGAACTTGCTGAAAGGCAAAGTGAAACTACCCCATGCGCTACAGGCATGCAGAATAGTGCCTAAGTTCCATGTATTGCTGTTGTGACCATACTTGGTCAATAGTGACGTGCTATTCCCTAATCATGCAACCTCAGAGGCATATGACTTTGGAACTGGCGATGACTAGGAATAGTTTGTAGATGACCTCATAGGTCATAGATAGATAGGGGGACACCTCAAATTTGAGGTAAGGTGGAGCTTAGGTGATACTACCTGGGAGCCGCTAGTAAACTGCAAGGATCTTGCAGCAATGGACTAATACTTAGAGCTGCAGGGTATGAAACACCCTCAACAGCTAGCAAAATGTGCATAGAGCACGTGAGGTGGTGAATGTGGACAAAGTCCACTTTGATACCTGGTTATTGACTGGGTGGCAACTAATTGTGGCTGTTTATGCTATTTTGATAACTGGTGAAAGACTGGGTGGCAGATATTTATAGTTGTTTATACCACTGGCAGAGTTAGGAGATTTTTTTCTTCTCTTTTCCTCCTAAGTCCCAATACATGTAGCTAATGTGTTGTCTGCAATGGGCTATCAGGGGCCATGAAAAAGTGATCAGAGCCTGCAAGGCTCTAGTGGAGAGGGGAGACCCCTGAATACACAAATTCAGAATTATTCCAATTACCAGAGGCAGCTGCTGTATCCAGTAATGAGCCAGTACTAGTCAGCAGGCATGGCTTATTCAGGCTGTAAGGAACTGTTTCCATACCAGACACCCCTCCACTTGCAAGAGATGGAGGTCAATGATGAGGAGTGCTATGAGTGCCCAGAAGACAGCATGTATACCACCAGTATGCTCGCATGTGTCGATACTGACATATGCAGGTGCAGTGACAAGACTGCCATCCATACCATGGGTGCATTGGCCTGTGACAGAACTGTATGTAGAACCTGCACCACAAGCACAGGACTTAGCAGTGCCAGACGCACTCCTTAGCAGACTGGAAGCAGTGGGACAGCCAGTCCCAGCAAATGCATCCTTTCTGCAGGACAGTTTGGCCATTGTTGTAATGAAGGGACTGCTCAACCAGATTGAGCTGATGAAGAGACAGCACATATCAGCACTGAAGCAGATCAACTGCCATCCTTTGAGGAACCAACTGCTGAGGTCAAGAGGGCTAGATATCAGCTCATTCAACCAGTCAAGCCTCCACAGGCTAGGATGCTATCAGCAGCATGACCAGCGTGTCCTGAGCAGCCTGCTCAGCCCATTGCCTTGTCATCATGGTTACTCACTGTGGCCTCTTAGGCCCAGTCAGAGTCACTGGCTGCCATCAGTGAGCCTCTGGCCGACCTGTCTCTGGGTTAGCAGGAGACTGCACCATCTTGGGCCCCACTTATGAGGTCTAAACCTGTCACTGTGGTGCCAAGAGCACCTATTTATAACACTCCTCATGCTGAGCCTGGAGGGAGAACTCTGGCACAAAATGTGCCTGCCCCTCTGGTGGCTCAGCCACAATTTACATCGTCTGCCCCAGCAAAGCCAGGGCCATCTCATCAATGTTGCAGCTGCAAGCTGCCTCTCAATGCCTCCAAATTGGAGGTCATAGCCTTTCCTGCTGGCATTCCTGCACAAGTGGGAGAAGTCCAGATGCTTTTTATGCTGCTGGTGTTCATACCGGTTCTGCCAAAACATTACCCTGTAGTCATCTTGACTCCAGACCCCTGCACACCAGAACAATATGATGGTCTGGTTGCGATCTTAAGAAGAAAACCTGTGCCTGGAAAAGGCAAAGCACCAGTTGCATCCTTGTCTGACAAGAGCAACTATGGAGAGTTGAGCTCAGAGCAGGAGGAGGACAGTGAGGAGAGGAAATCAGCAGCAGACCAATTCCAATGAGTATTACACAATAAGTGCATAGCAAAGAAGAAGACAAACCATGCCAAAGAGCTGCAGGCCCTGAAATATAAGGCTGAGGATGATTTCTCAGAGAAAATTCCTAATGGTTTGGGGGTGAAAGTGTGGAGGCTGCTCGATGTCAAGCAAATGAACTTGTGCTTCAGAGGAGCACTTAGCCACTGCACGTACTATTCATATGCCACAAATACTGTGCTGATGGGAGCCGACATCAACAGAGCAGCATCATATGAGTATGCCTCTGGCTAGCATGCCCACATTCTGGGCATAATTGTTTACAAGCATGCCCCATGCAGTCTTCCCCACACTCCATTAGAGCTGGACCGGCTCTATAAATATTACATGAACATTCATGTCCCATGTCGTGACAGAATTGTTGCCTATATGTTGATCACAAAGCTTCAAATGTTTGCCCAGCAAACAGTCAAGGCTGTGCATGATTGAACCATGCAGCTCCTGATGAAGGAGCCTCAATATCAGAACCTCATCAACCTGCTGCAGGGTTCTGACAACCTCGCTCTTGTAGAGCAACAACAAATTCTGGGGCGCTTTCTGTACACAAAAGAAGATGGTTCCACAGCACTGCACATAATGTGCGCTCAAGACCCAGCCACACCATTTGACCTGGATCAGCTAGTGCAATACATGCTGATCTTTGGTTGTTCTGAGCTGAAAAATACATATCAAAGCATTGTGGTTGATCATGCATACCACATGCACTGGCAAACCCTCTTTGGATTCACCTTATGTCAAGCTCTTTGCACCAATAGTGCAGCCAAACCTGTGATTGTTCAGTGCATGACTCTTGTCATGGCCTATCTGAAATTGTATCATGAGGCAATTGCCTCATATGACGCTATATTTCCCAAGCAACCTTTTGAGCCCCAATGTGGGCCTAAGCTTGAGATTCATCAAGTTCACGTGCCAGATAAGCATGCATGTAACTTCTCTAATGATGACGTGTTACATGTCCTTCTACACAACCAGATCCTGCTGGACTGGGTTGACCATGCCTATACTTACAGCATGGTCTTCCTAGAACAGCAGTTCCACTCATCAACAATGTCTATAGACATCTTTAAACAGATTGATGATGAGTGCATAGAGCACTTTTCTACCTATAGCACCCCTCCCACAATCCTGCAATGGGATGGATGGCAGGAAATGACCAAAGATGACTATTATTGTCTTATGTTCAAGCACTACAAGAAGAGTAATCTTCTGATCAACCCTGAGGCCAATGGCCTCTATTATCTCATTGGCATGGACCCTAACTGGGTCAATCTCTTAAACCAAATGTCAGCGCATGGTACACTACCTGCCATTTCTCCAGCAATTAACATTGTGCTTACTGAGTCTATGGTGGTAGATTTGTCTGCAGTCAAGGGGTTAACTACTCCACCGAGGATGGAATCGGTGCCTCCTCCTCCCATGATTAACATCGCACTAGAGAAGTTAATGGTGATAGAGATGGGCATGGTTGCAGGGTCCTCATCAGATGGGTCATAGATCCATATACTTTTTTTTAGATAACTTTGAGTGTGCACTCAACACTTTCAGGCTGACACACACTTCAGAGTAGCATGTATATACAGTGGACTCATGTTGTAGGAGTTATTTTTTATTATTATTTTAATTTTATCTTGCTTTTTTGCTGCTGGCCTAGTATGTGCAAGCATGCACTAAGATGTCATGACATTCAGTGTTTACACCTGACACTATGACCGTGAACATGATACTAATGCCCTATAGCAATGCAATGTATGTCACCAACTGTTTGCACTATTGTGCATATAGTTTTTAGTTCAACTCCTCTCCTAAGACTGAGTATTCGGTCTCATTGGGAGGTATGTAACAGAGCATCATACTTGTTACTAGTGTCAATGATGCTATATGCATATAGTAGAGTATTATATAAGATAACATCTTGTATTCACTCTAGTTCTAGTCAAATCTGATACTGCAGTCTGATTTAGCACTGTGTGATATGAACAAGACTGTTCTAGCTTGTAACCAATGGTTACACATGTCTAGTGGAGTCCACTACACTGTAATGGAGCAGTTCCCAGCATGCTGTAGAATACAGAGCCACAGATATGTCACAATGTGCTGTATGACATGGTCCAGTGAATCAATAAAAGGTGCATACACACATGCACATGCAGGCCTGGCAGATGCCAGTGGACATCAGCAGGCATCAGCCCATGAGTGAAAACCTCCTTCATTAGCAAATGTCATAGCATGAGTAAACCCTCCTCAAGGTTCCCCACTTCCCACCCCTCTCTCTTCCTCCCTGCAACAACTCAATAGAAAGGAAATTGAACCCCCAGCCTTGGGAAAGCCTCCAGCAATGGAACACATTGACAATTTATCTGTTACACCACAGATCTATTACTAATGGATAAAATTGAAGGTTGGATAACACAATGAATGGTGGCCCTCTGACATCTCTGCAGGTCTCTGCATGGATAATTAGAGGTAGAAGGGGGGTGGCATACCCTCCAAAAGAGTTTTTGTCACTTGAAAGGGGGTGTTGGCATTAGTAGGCATCCATCAACATCTGTTGGCACCTGTTAGTACCTGCTGACATTCATTGGCATCCATCAGCAACTCTCAGCAACCCCTGACATCAGGAGGGGAGAGAGGAAAAGGGGATGTGTGGATATCTGCTGCTGATAATGCCAACTGTAGTTGAGTGTGCTGGACATTATGCAGTACAACACCATCTCCAGCACTTGGCATGTGTAGTGTGTGAGGAGTCCTGACAGAGTCCTAGTGTGCTTAAGCAAATGTGATAAAACAATGTGCTAGATGATAGCATCTCAGATGCTACCTAGCAAACTGTAAGTGCCATAGTTTAGGCAAAGATATTGGAAAGAGAAAGAATAGCACAATGCAATGTGCCTGTAGGTGGCACTGTAAACAACAAAGACAATAAAGATGAGGCTAGCACCCAACTTAGTAACAAAGTCAGGTCAAGCTAGTGCAATTTGAAAGCTGAGTGTAACTGGGTGCCCAATGGGTTACAATTTGTTGTTATATACATGTGAAGTAGCTATCTTTCATACTATGTGCTACTGTATTTTTAAGATAAGTCCATTTGCAGCACTATCAATTAGAGCCTCTGATGATGCCCAAAAGTCAATTAGTAGCAGATACAGTTTATGGCTAGTGACCAGTACAAAATGCATTGGGCATGCTAAGTGTTGAGGAAGTCCTGGGCAGGTCAGAAAACAAGTTAAAAATAAGTTAGATGGCAAGCTTTGTTGGGAGTCAGGAAGTAAAGTTGGTAATGGATATGCAGTAAGAATAATGCACTAACAATGGAGTGTGTCTAAATGAAAGAAGGAGCAGATATGAATGGGGTGTGGCAAGGAAACTAGAAGCTTAGTGATATCTAAGCTGCACAATGCCTGCCATAGGTGCTAGGCACATAGGTTCCATAAGCATAACTGTGGCAAGCAGGCTAGGAGTGTTCAGACAATTGGTGACTATGAACTTAGTCAGTGCAAAAAAAATCTGAACCATGAGGTGAACTGAGAAGTAAACAGGGTACTCTGTTCTATTCTCTAACTAATGACAATGGTAAATATTTATATTAAAACAAGTTTGCTGTTGCTAAGTGACTAAGCATCATCAAGGAAGTAGACACTGTACATTAAACTAAATAATGAGAAGTTAATGAAAATGCTGTCTGTCCAGGTAGAGAGAAGGCACCAAGCAGTGTCAGGTGCCAAGGTGAAACACCAGGCTGTCAGTTATGGGAAAATACCATCATTCCAACTTAAAAGTGCTGCTGTTGGCTAGCAGTACTACATGCTGCCTGAGTGATGCCAGCTGTCACTTGTTATTCCAGCTGCTGCTGGTGCTATCACTGATTGGGTATGTTGCTTGCTGTGCATGGCCATCAGGTATAGCTTAAAATAGATAAATCACATGTGTCAAGTTTGGAATGAGTGCGGCAAGGTGTCTGGAGCCAATGCCAAGCCTGCTGTTGATGCACCTAGCATGTGTGGGGTCCTATCACCTCTTCTCATGGTTCCAGCTAATGGGAAATAGGACTCCACAGAGGCTAGACACATCAATGGCAGGCTCAGCATCAGCTCTGGACATCTTGCTGCATATGATTTATCTATTTTGGGCAATACTCAATGGCCACACATAGCAAGCGACATGTTCAATTAGTAATAGTGCTAGCAGCAGCTGAAATAGTAGGTGATAGCTGGCATCATGCCATCAGCAAGCATTGACAGATGGCATCACTCAATCAGCACATGGAATAGCTAGCCAGCAGCAGTGCTTACAACTTGAAATGATGGCATTTTCCCATGACAAACAGCCTGGCATTTCACCTTGGCACCTAATGTTGCTTGGTGCTCTCTCTCAGTTCAGATGGACAGCATTCTTGTTAACTTTTTGTTATTTAGTTTAATGTGTGGCATTTACTTACATTCTTTACAGTTTGCTGCTCCTTGGTGATGCTTAGTCACTTAGCAATGGTGAACTTATTCTTACTATAAATACTTACCATTGTCACTAATTAAACAGAACAGAGTACTCTATTTACCCCTCAGTTTACCTCATGGTTCAGATCTCTTTTGCATTGACTAAGTTCATAGTCACCAAGCATCTAGACATTTCTAGCCTGCTTGCTGCAGTTACGTATATAGAACCTATGCACCTTGCACTTATAAAAGGCATCATGCAACTTAGACATTGCTAAGCTTCTAGTTTTCTTGCTGCATCTTTTGCTGCACTCACTTATATTTGCTTTCCTCTCTTATATAGGTGCACTTCATCATTAGTGCACCTGCTTTACTGCACATCCCTTACCAATTACTATTACCAACTTTTACCAAAACTTGCCATTCAACTTGTTTCTGACTTGTTCTCTGGGAACTGCCTGGGACTTCCTCAACACTTAGCACACTCAATGCATTTTGTACTGGTTAGTAGCTGTAAACTGTATCTGCTACTGATTGACTTTTGGGCATCATCAATGGCAATCTGCAGCACATGTATAACAGCGACCAACGGCATTACAGCTTATTGGCCATGGTGACTCTAAACTGAAATAGAATTGCATGAGTCTGCTCATTTTTTAGTGTAATTTCAATTGGCCAGGCCTCTTCAAAGTATGGCAGAAAATCCTCAACAGACATTGTGAGTGCTAATGTTGGTGCTAAACATTGTATCAATTTCTGATAGGTCAAACTGTTGGGCTTGAGTATATCCTGTGCCATCGTTATTAATTCATTAGACTTCTGATTGAGGTGCCTCATCAAATGGCAGCACCAAATAATACCCCTTTCAGAATTGATCAGGATTTGGTCAGAGTGACCTTCCTGTTGTTGTACTAGCACTATGAGTTCTGAGCCTCCTGAATTCTTGAAGTGAATATTGAGACTGCTAAATAAGCCTGTAATGGGGCACCAAAGCCAGAGATGTTCTGTGTCCAAGAAGGTTGCTAGAGTCTCCAGTATGTCAAGTGTCGGTCAGCCTATAGTGTTTCTTAATGTGCCCAGCCCAAGTAGAAGCCTATCACCAGTGGCAGCTGGAATGACAGGTGATAGCTGGCATCATGCTGCCAGCAAGCATTGACAGGTGGCATCACTCAATCAGCACATAGTACAGCTAGCTAATGACAGCACTTATGAATTGGAAATAATGATATACTCATGACAAATAGCTTGGCATTTTACCCTGGCATCTGATGTCTTTTGGTGCCCTCTATCAGTTCAGATAGACAGCATTTTTGTTCATTTCTCACTTTTTATTATCCTTTACAGTTCACTGCTTGGTAACCCTATGCCATTTAGGCAGCGGTGAACTCAATTTTTACTATAAATACTTACTGTTGTCACTAGTTACAAATAGAACAAAGTACTCTGTTTACACCTCAGTGCACCCTACAGTTCAGATTTCTTTTGCACTGACTAAGTTTGTAGTTGCCAATTGTCTGAACACTTCTAGCCTACTTGCTGCAGTTACAACCTATGTGCCTTGCATCTACAGCAGGCATCACAGAGCTTAGACATTGCTAAGCTTCTAGTTTTTTTGCCACACTTACTCATATCTGCTCTCCTCTCTCATTTAGGTGCACTTTCCTTTTCACATATCTCTTGCTAACTTCCCTTTCTAACCTTCACAATACCTTACCATTTAACTCATTTCTGACTTGTTCTCTGGGACTTGCCCAGGACTCCCTCAATCACTTAGCATGCCCAATGCATATTTCCTGGTCAGTAGCCATAAACCATGTCTGCTACTAACCAACCTTTGGGCATTATCAATGCACTTCCCTTTCACCTTTCCCCCTCTTTCTTCCCAGTGCCATCCCCTCCACTTCCCAGTCAACTTTACATGCCACTCCATGTGGTGGATGCCCATGCACCCCACTTCCCTCCTCTCTCCTGATCTGAGGTCTGACATCTGCTGTGTCTGCTGGCATGCCAGTGGACACCCATGCCCCTCCCATTCCCTCTTCCCCCTCTTTCTCCCCACCCCCATCCATTTTCTGCTACTCCAGAGGATGCCTATGCACCCCCTGATGCCAGTGGATGCTGGGCAATGCTGGAGGTTGCTAGGGGTTGCTGACAGGTGCCAGTGGATGCCTGACAGATTCTGACAAATTTCTGAAAGATGCCAATGGATGCTAGCAGGTCCTTACAGCTGCCAATAGATGCCAGCTAATGCCAATGCCTCCTTTCAAGTCATGAAAACTCTTTTGGGGGATGTGCCACTCCTCTTCTATGTACCTCTTATTATCCATGCAGAAACCTGCAGGGATGTTACCATTCATTGTGTTATCTGATCTTCAAATTTATCTGCTAGTAACAGACCTATGGTGCAACAGATAAATTGTCAGTGTATTCCATTGCTGGAGGCTTCCCCAAGGCTGGAAGTTTGATTCCCCCTTACAAGAATGTGAAGGACAAGATGTAGGGTTCCTTTTTTTCTGGTCCAACCAGCCCTTGTGGGCCTGCATAGACCTGTGCATATGTCCACTGGTGGCCCACACAGGCCAGTGTAGGCCTGCATAGGTTTGAGTAGATTGACATAGGTCTGCATGGATGTCTGCTGGTGGTATACAGTATATAGGTCTGCATAGGTCTGTAGGGCCCTTTTGTGAATGTATGCTGGCAAACCTCAAACCTCAAGGAGGGTTTACTCATGCCATGATGTCTGCTAACAGAGGATGTTTTCACTCATGGGCTGATGCCTGCTAGTGGCTGCTGATGCTTGCTGATGTCTGCCAGGCCTGTGTGTATGTGCCTTTTATCAATCTACTGGACTGCGTCATAAGCACATTGTGACATGTCTGCAGCTTTGTATTCTACAGCACACTGGGAACTGCTCCACTATAGTGTACTGGACTCTGCTGGACATGTATTGTATGGCACAAAGCAAGCTCCTCTACAATGTATATATGACATGTACTGTTGTGATGCCCTACCCTGTTTATGTGTGTCTTTCTTCTTTTAGTATACTCTCTTTATTTTTTCTGTCCTTGACCCTGCATCCCCACTATTTCATTACCTGTTATCACCTGCACTACATATATTCACATAGTTATGTACTGCCTACCTCAGACATGTCCAAAAACACTCTGGGTTTCTGTTCTTTTACTAGTGTGTAGCAACTCTATTACACAGATCCTGAGACCACCTGCCATCATGGCCATCACCCCTGCAATTGATTTTCAAATCACACCAATCACTTGGGCCATCACACTGGTGTGCACTTTGTAACTTTAAGTTTGTGAACCCTGGTCTCATCTTAGAATCCCCAGTTCTTACTAAACCTTATCCTTTTCCATCCCCCAGATTCACTTCAACCCTGGGCTTATTCCTTTTCATGTCTTGAGCTTCAGAGCATGGCCTGGAGCTTCAGACACTCTGAGTACACATAGATCAAGTTCACCTCATAAGAGTCTTGCTGTCACGACATATTACCCCGATGCACCACACAAGCCCCAACATGCCACAATCTGGCATCTCACACAAACCCCAATGCCCTGCCCTTGCCATCCAATCAAGCAACTGGCACCAGCACCCACCCACAAGCTCTGGACCCCACCAATCACCTCAGCATTCAACTTATGCCAATCCATGGGCTCTGACTGATCTCCCCAGCACCACACCTGTACCCAAACAATACACTGCAAGGACTCGCACCCAGACAATACACTGCTCAGGACTGACCACATGCAGTCTAGCCCCAGAGCTCACCCAAATGCCTTGGACCTTAGCCACAAAAGGTATATAGCTGGTAGCCAGCAACCTATTACAGTAGTCTTGATATTGCTATAACTCCTGCCTCTATACTCTCTTGTCTATTTTGTATCACTTGCTCAATCTATTTTCTTACTCTTCCAAGTCTCCCAGTTCACTAAGTCTCATTTCAATCTTCTCTCCATCTCTTGGTCTTAGTCTCTCTCTGATCACTCCCTGTTATCCCCTCTCTAACCAGCTCTGCTTCCTCCTTTGCCATATTCTAGACTTAGTCCAGGATCCTGCCCCACCATATCCACAAACTCTAGCACTCCATATACTCCCCAGAGCACCTTCATGTCTTACCCAAAACTCTGGAACTTGCTCTCTGTTGTCTGGAGACACTCCATAGACCTCGAGTCCACCTAGTAAGGACCCACTTGCCTTTGGAAGCCCCCATTGTCAGCAGAACCTGATAGTTGCTTTACTTGAAAGGTTCTCAAATCAGTGGTATCTATCATAATATCAAGACTCCTCTTTACACCATTCTTAATAGCTACATATACTCAAACCTACTACCCTACAAGTTACTAGACCAATGATATGATGCTGTACCAGCAGTCAGGGACACAACATGCACCAGAAGTCAAAATAAACATTTAATCATAAGGCTGAAAACTGTAAGCCTCCTGGTAGCAGTCTCAACAAATTATATCTCCAAAAACACCTCAATAAATATACAGACAGTACAGAACAAAGGGCAGAGACCAGCTCAAGCTATCAACTCAACAATAGTCCAACCACTGTTATGGGGAGGGGAAGCATGGGAGCTAGCAGAGGTGACAAAATGGGATCAAATTGTGATGATCTAGATTAAGATCTGATCTGACAATGCCCAATTTGATATGACTGAAAGGGAAAAGAGAAAGAAGCATGAAGGGATGTCAAAAGAGATAAATGGAATGGTGGCACATGCATTGAATGGAGGAAGGAAGGGATGAATAGAATGGTGGCACTGAAACATGCATCACCAAAATGGAAAATGGAACAACAAATGAGGTCAGGAATGCTGGGAGGTCAAGAGCAAAAAGTCATGTGATCTGGTGGTCTGTGCACTGAAAAATTAGTATAAATAGTCCAAGTAGAGTAGAGAATAACCAGGCAATTGATAGGCAAAGGCTTGGTGATTTCCAGGGAGTGAATTGCTTAGGCTGGAGTTTCTTGAAAACCCTCTGCTTTCTGGAAGATTATTGAAAGCCTTCAACATTATAACATATAAATTTCATCATCAAGTCAGTGTGCATTGGAAGTGACATTCTACACCATCAAGCCCCAGAACTATCAGTACTACTTGCAACCAAGTACTACATCAACAAGCAGGTGACTACAGAATGCACCAGCCTAGAGATCTTCCAGATCATACACACAGTTTTCATAGATGAAGATAGTCCACTCATTTCCAATGAACCAGATCTCAATTTTTCTTGGGTGCTGTAAGGGCAATCTCTGGAGGCTATGGCTCAGTCACACAGCTGGCAGAAGGAGATCCAAAGTATATTAGAGTATATACTAACAATATCATAATAACTAGTCACCTAGCAAAGGGAGATCCAAAGAGAACATGTTTGGGGACTCCCTATGCCAGGTTGGACACTTCTGGGCCCTCTGAAGCATGGGAAACAACTGTACAGTACAACAAAACCTTAAAAACTCAAAAATTGCCTAAACAAACAAGTGCACAAACAAGGCAGGAAAACTCTGGACTTTGAAGGTCAGAAAGGCAAACTCTGGCTTATGTAAGTGGTCTGGAAGTGGTACTGAAGGGCCCACACTTGTCTAAATGATAGCTAAAGAACCAGAGCACCTCAAGGGCTGAGAATAGTACTAATAGATAGTGTTGAAAAAATAGAAGCAGTAAAGTAAAAGAATGATAGCAGAAATAAGGGAATGAATAAAGAGATGATGAAGGGATAAAGAGTGAAAGAAGGAAGAAATAAGAAGTCCTCTGACAGGTGCTGAATTTTGCATAAGTGATGGGTATGATGAGCCAAAACGATATAACATACTCAGGGTCATTTCAATCATAACTAGTTGAGCATAAGAGGCCACCAGTGAGATTGTTGCAAAATCCTCTTTCAGCCTTGTTGCTCCTTAATAGAAGTGTATAATTTCCTGATTTAGAAGTTATCCAATTGATGGTAGAGGCTTTGAGGCTGCATGTGTCATCTGAATTTGCTCCAGAAGCTCCTTTTTGAAGCTAGGAGTATTCATTAGCAACATAAAAAGATAAATACCTAACTTGACATGCATCAAATCTGAAATATGGATAATTTCCTCATGACTAGCACCTGTCAGGGGACTCCTCATTCCTTTCTTCTTTCACTCTTTATTTCTTCACTCTCCTTTCATTCACTTCCTTACTTCTTCTATCATTCTCTCATTTTGCTGTTACTACTTTTTCAACACTATCTGTTAGTACTATTCTCAACCTTTGAGGTGCTCTGGTTCTTTAGCTATCACTCAGACAAGTGTGGGCCCTTCAGCACCGCTCCAGGCCGCTTAGATAAGCCGGAGTTTGCCTTTCTGACTTCTAAAGTCCGGACTTTTCCTCCCTTGTTTGCACACTTGTTTGGTTAGTCAATTTTCGAGTTTTTAAGGTTTTGTTGTACTGTACAGTTGTTTCCCATGCTTCAGAGGCCCCAGAAGCGTCCAACCTGGCATAGGGAATCCCCAGACGTGTTCTCTTTGGATCTTCCTCTGCCAGGTGAGTAGCTACCTTGATATTGTCAGTATATATTCTAATACACTTTGGATCTCCCTCTGCCAGCTGTGTGACTGAGCCACAGCCTCTAGAGGTCGCCCTTACAGCACCATAGATCCTGTCTTCCAGTTTTGATGAAAGTTTGAAGACTTATCAGAAGATCTTCAGCTCCATTTGTTTACTTCAAATAAATCAGATCAACTAAAATGCAACAACTGTAACTTGATGCACTCAAAATCACATGAATCTTCAGAA
>QGOA01005652.1:0-15166 GCA_003313075.1 Termitomyces sp. MG16
GGGCAATATGTGAGAAAGAAATACATTTCATTTTTCAAAGTAAAATGTCATGGAAACATTGTCTCTTTACTTGTGTTGCCATTGAGTCATTGGTGACTCTCAAATTGACTTTCTCAGAGGCTCTCTGATTGAGTCAATTCCTTTCTCACATATTGCTATTAGATATATGTTATAACTTTCTTGTTGTATTGGACTAAAAAAAAGAATAAAAGTATCCAAGAGAAAAATTCAAAGAAAGAGATTAAATTCTTCCAAGCCTAGTTCTATGAGAAATACAATTTCTATATCTTTGGGCAACATAGAAAGAACAATTATAAACATTTCCAGTGTGTTTATATTGGCAAAAAGATGGTAAAAAGATATTATTTTATGATAGGAAACAGTCAGGAAATAGGTGAAGTTTTTTTTAACTTTGACACTGAGAAAATGCTTACATATTTCTCAAGGAAACATGTCACAGAAGTTGCATAACATGTTTCTTTTTTAATTTTTCCAAAGGAAACAGCTTCCACTGCCAGCAGTGTACCTTGAATTTGATTGATTCTTCGATTGGCCAGATCTAGATCCTGGAGGACACATTGGCAGAGCTGAAGACTAAGAATTGAGGTGATTCCAGTGTCCATATACCCAGTAAAGACTGTAAATCTCATCTCTATTTCCAATCACACTATAAGTTTTTGAAGATCTCAGAATTTCACTATGTTGACTGTGCTTGCAGTCTGACGTTTTTATCTATTCAAGAGTTTTTTTTTTTTTTTTTTGGAGTAGCGTTTCAGTGGCAGGGGGGCCGACGCCCATGGCGAGACTCCTGCGCCTGCTTGGCTGCTCACCCAGGATTCAAACCGGGTTCCAATGTGTTGGGCAGCTAGGTTTCTCTCCACGAGGAAATGCTTTTATGCACGTGTGTGGGACTCACAGCCCAGGAAATATTATCCTATTCCGTTCCGTGAACTGGGCCTACTACCCACTAAAACCCTGTCTTGATTTGTTCGCATGTCATTGCTAATGATGGACAGGTCTATTACGCCTGTTTCCTCCCATGTTTCTCCTGTGAGCAGTTGGGAGATGGATTTCCTCCCTAGGGCTCAATTTGTTAGTTTTATGTCCAAATTAGCTCTGCTTAGTAGCGTTTTATTCCATCTATTGATGACTTCTAAAGCGGAGTGCGGTTCATCACCTCTGCTAATAACTTTCTCACAGCGCAGGGCCCAGATAAAGTGTGCAGCCTCCAAGAGAAGTAGCTTGTGTAAGCATGTGAGTCCTTGTGAGCGGTAACCATCCTCATCCCTTACTCTAATAACAGGACTACCCAGGATCATCACCAGTCTTGGCTTGAGGAGCACAACCCCTGTCTTTTTTTTCCAGATGTTGCCCATGCTATTCCACACCAGGTCTTGGCCAACACACTTACATCCTGTGATGATGTGGCTCAGGGAGTCCTCCTCCCCATCATGATTACAAATACGTCTGTGATGCAGCTCTGGGGTCATGGTAGTTCGTTCCCAGTATGATCCAACTTTATACGCATCATGCATGCATTTCCAGATAAACACTCTCAGCTGTCTCGACAGGTCCTTGTCTCTAAGACTCATCCAGATTTGCGTATCAGCTGTTTTATTTGCTCTACCCACGGCACGTTTAACACCTTCTAACATCTTTTTCGTTTTTGTTCTTGCTGGGACAGACTTACTCAGCTTTATAGCTTTATATGCCCTTGCTTGGGTCATTCTGGATAGTTTAGCCCCCATTAGGTGTAGTTCTGCAGGGAGGGGGGGTAAGACCATCAGACTTTTGTCTAGGAGAGCTTCCTTCACCAGGTTGCTCGCTGCCATCTCTTCTCCTGAGGTTGGCAGGTCCTTAAGGTCCTGGAAATATACCGGAGATGTATGCATTCTTAACTGGCCTATCACAGTTCTTAGAATCCCTGCATTTTTAATGCCCAAAAAACCTTTGTTTTCATATTCCTCCCTGTTCTCAGTTAACGCGGCGAGGTCCCTGTACGACCTCAAGTTAAGCATGAGAGGCATATGTATTCCTGTTCTCATAGAGGCCAGGGCAATCGCTAGTAGGATGCCCCCACCTTGTTCCTGTCCTATATTACTCCACTTCCTACCTATATTCAGATCTGCATTATTTTTAAATACTACCCCAGCCCCTACCCATTCCTCCCCAAGAGACTTCCTCGGTTGTCTTCGGCCCTTGACATAGGCTGTCAGGGGCTCATTCTGGGCATTGCGCAATTCTGCAAAGTACAATGTATTGTTAATTGGCTGACCAGTAGTGAAAATTCTAAATATGTCTGCTAAAGGGCCCTCGGTAGCGAGTCATGGGTCAAACCGGGTTATGTTGGGGTCAACTTCTGGTTCTTCTCGGTCTGTGGCGTTGACTAGCTGGTCGTCTGGCTGCCGCGCTCTTGGGTCCCACTTGTTGGGGAGGGTGTCGAGCAGGTCTTTTGTTCTTGTCAAGCATGAGTGAGGCTGCATGCATCCTGTAGCTGCTTCTATTTCCATACACGTTCTGCATTCACACTTGTCAGATTCTCTGTGGCTGGCATCCCTTATTGTCTCTGCAAATTTCTCTGCATCACCCACCATGTAGATGCGGTGTTTTGTTTTCAGACAGTTGGCTGTTTTGCTGTGATTCATCCTCCTTATTTTAGGATTTGCAGCCAGGTGGTACCATATAGGCATTTTTCTCATTATTTCCCTACTGAAAGCCAGTGTCAGGGGACTCCTCATTTCTTCCTTTTCTCACTCCTTATCTCTTCACTCTCCTTCCATTCATTCTCTTACTTCTTCTGACACTATTTCATTTTACTGTTTTTATTCTTTTAACACTATCTGATAGTACCACTCTCAGCCCTTGAGATGCTCTGGTTCTTTAGCCACCATTCAGACAAGTATGGGCCCACTCAGCACCGCTTCCAGACCGCTTATATAAGCCAGAGTTTGCCAGAGTTTGCCCCTTATTTGTACAAGTGTTTGTGTAGGCAATTTTCGAGTTTTTAAGGTTTTGTTGTACTGTACAGTTGCTTCCCATGCTTCAGAGGCCCCAGAAGCGTCCAACCTGGCATAGGGAATCCCTAGACTTGTTCTCTTTGGATCTCCCTCTGCCAGGTGAGTAGCTACCTTGATATTGTCAGTATATATTCTAATACACTTTGGATCTCCCTCTGCCAGCTGTGTGACTGAGCCACAGCCTCTAGAGGTCGCCCTTACAGCCAGACCTTCTGGCCTGACATTGAATTCAGCAGCTGTCCTGAAGAGGCTAACAATGTCGGGACACGTATTCCCACATGTTGATGTCTTTGTTTTCCATGACTGCAGGAAGGGGTTCACCTTGACTCTATTGTCTACGTTATCTTCTGAGCACAGAGTGTTCCCTGCCATGAGGGCATCTGCGACAATGGCCCATAGCAGCCGGTCATTGTCAAAACTTAGGTAAGATTTCAGCCACATGACCTGTATAGCTTTATTTCTCGCTCTGATATCCACCAATGCTCGCCCCCCATTTCCAAATGGTTCATATATTGTCTGTTTGTTCACCAGTGAGTTCTTTCCTGCCCACAGAAACTTCACAGTCCTCCTTGCCAACAGTTTCTCTGTTTGGGATGACATCCCTTGAACTTGCGTCAGATATTGTGACATCTCGGCTATTACCATCTGCACTATCAACCGTCTGCCCTCCATTGTGGGGTTGCTTTTCTCCTAGTTATCAAGGCTCTTATCTATTTTTTCTATTACATTAGCCCACAGGGCGTTCAGGTCGGCTGAGTTGCCAAACCAAGCTCCAAGAATACGTATCAGGGTGCCATCCTCCGCTATGTGTATGTCATCTGGAATAGTGGGGCCGTTGGGCCTTGTTTTCCTTTCACTTATGACTTGTTGTCTGTATTCTGCTGCACTGATTGGGATGATTTTGGTCTTGTTTGTATTGAAGTTAGCACTGGAAGCTATGCACCACTCATCTAGGATCGAGTTTAAGTAGTCAATGTCATTGTCTTTGGATAGGAAAGTCGTAGTATCATTGGCAAAAAGATTTGCTGTCAGTTTCTCGGTGTGACCCGGAATATTGTAGCCTTGGAGATCCAACTCTTGTAAGGAAGCTGCAAGTGGTTCGATGGCCAGGTCAAAGAGTAGGCATGACAGGGGGTCGCCTTGTCTTACTCCCCTCGTTACTTTCCATGAAAGGCTCAGGACTCCATTTATCATGATCCTAGTTTCAGCATTTTGATACAGAGCTCTGACGGTATTGATAAAGGCATGTGGGAGGTTGAAGGCTTCTAGAGCCCTCCATAGGTATCCATGTTCTATCCTGTCATACGCTTTCTCTTGGTCAAGCGCTACTATCAGGCCATTCTGTTCTTCGGCCTCTGCATACTGTATCATCATTCTTATAAGTTTTGTTTGGTCTGTTATTCTCCTGCCTGGTATAAACCCTGCTTGGCTGTAGTGTATTAGGTTCTTAATCACATGGGATAGCCTGGTGGACAGCGCTTTAGTAAAGATTTTATAGTCGGTATTAGGGCATGTAATGGGCCTATAGTTGGCAATATCAGTACGTTTGTTCTTCTTGTACAATAGACACATCCATCCTTCTGCAAAGGCAGAGTTATTGATCATTCCGTATCCTTGTATGTCCTTGTACAGTAAGGATAGTAGTTCAATCACATCGAAGATCGTTTTTTGGGAACCTCCAATCTGGTTGTGTTTGGAGTTGTTTATGCATTGGTTATTAAGGGATTTCCATAGTTCATATGGGATCCTGTCTGGGCCTGGCGCGGAGCTGTTATTTGATAGCTTCAGTGCCACGAGTACTTCTTTTGAGTCTATTGTTTTTTCTAGTTCACGCTTTTGCCACGTTGATACACTTGTCTTTATTTTCCCGAGGACTCTCAGTGTTTTTTCCTCCTTTTCAATATCTGAGACTTGTCATCTTTTAGATTGTAATTTGTCATGGTACCGTCCTGCCATTTTGGCCATTTTCACTGTGTTGTTCTCATAAACTGGCTCATTTGGGCTGGGGTTTTCTTTCTTCAAGGCGTAGATTATATCCCTAGGGCGCACTTGCTTGTTGGACGTGGTCCAGTACTTGCACATTGTTTCCCCCTCCAGCCTATTCTTCATTGCAATTTTTTCCCTCTTATTGATGTGATACTTTCTTTCCATAGATTCTAGCATCTTCTTGGCTTCCATTGTTGCTTGCCTCTTGTCCATATCATCAAGCTCTGGGTCACTCAGGCATTGTTCCAGCTTAAGTTCAATGTTCCTCTTTTCTAAGATATATTTAGGGACAATAGTTTTGTCTCTGTCCCTTGCGTAGGCAAGCATGTTCGATTTCCACCTCTCATAGATCACCTGAGCATTGGCGGTCGCTGTTCTTTTGCTGCTCACTTCCTTGATATCGCAGATTGCTTTTGCGCCTGACTCTATTGCATACTTTCTGAACCTGTCGTCACGTATTATGTGATTCTTTAGGGTCCACCTCTACCTATTATCGGGGCATCTGCGTGTGCGATTTGTACTGCTACAAGGTTGTGATCTGTCCCTGGAATCTCTGTTGGGGCGATAGACCATTCACGAGCTGAGATCAATATAGGATCCGTCATGTATATCCGGTCAATTCGGGACATGGACGAGGTTGTGTCCTGTACAAAGGTGAACTCTCTCTTTGTCGGAAAGGTGTCCCTCCAGGCATCCTTGAGACGCAGGGTTTGTTTCAGTTGGTCTAGAGCCTCCATGGCTCCCTCTGGGTCTTCTCTTGCTGGGGTTCTATCTAGTGATTCCTCTACCATATTGCAGTCTCCTGCCATAACGTCGACCCTAGTGTTTGGATTCAACAAGAAGTAGTTGTTCAGTGATGACCAGAACAATTGGTAATGAATATAATTCACCAAATCTCTCCTGTAAACCAATCTCTACCTTGAAAGCAAATCACCGATAAATGTGTGCACTTTGAGAGTTCTGGCATCGCAGTGCAAAAGTTTCTTTGAAAGCGCAGGGGCCTCCGTCCCAAAGCACTTGAAAACAATTGATAGATCAGAAGCCATCTGCGCAAGTAATACACGTTCCAGCGCTTGAACGTCAAGTTTACCAGTAATTGACATGCAACAGTTGAGGATCTAGACAGATCCAACTTTAGTAAGTAACCAAAGTAAGTAACGTAATATAATAAATGATAAAGATACACACCTCAGTATCGTGCACGTCAATATGGTACGAACTGAGGTGTGGCAGAAAAATAAAAATATTTTCTCCGTGCCTGTCCTGCCTGATTGAACCCTCCACCCAACAGTGCATTCAATATTGGGTTTGTTTGATCAGTGTCAGAAGTGTTTGTGTGCTTGTTGAGTGGAAATCCCCTTGTAGAGAACACTTACCGACATATTGTTGAGAGTTGACACCTAGAACATGAGTAAGTATCCGTAACCTCAGTCATCGTGTACTTGACTCATATTGAACCTACCTAGAACATGAGTAAGTATCCGTAACTAGGTAGAGATATCTGTAAGTATGATGTCTGTGCCAATTATATGTTTGACTTACCCTCAGTCATCGTGTACTTGACTGAGGGTAGTATTTACTGTCCGTAGTATATATATTCTATTGTCTGTATTAAGAGTGAGATAAGGGTGGATAAATGAATGTATATTGACCCTTGTTCAGTCACCAGAGCTCGAGACGCTTACGGTGTTACTAGCATCTAACACTCCTCCTCACCGTAAGTGGCACAAAAACAGCACTCAAGACTCGAGCTCCTCCTCACGCCGAATCATGGTGGAAATAGTCCTAGTATACGTCATAGTCGGGAGAAACGAGGCAGTGAGAGGGGTTTGGTGAACAGATCAGCAACGTTGTCCTTCGTATTGATATATCGTATTACAATTTCTTGAGATGCCACACGCTTGCATAAGAAATGGTATTTGATATCGATGTGTTTCACTCTTGAGTGTAGCATCGGGTCTTCCAATAAGTTAATTGTCGCATTATTATCACACATGATGGTTGTCGCAATATCTGGGGTGTAACCAATAGCTCGGAGGAGAGTTTGCAACCACACGCATTCTTGGGCAGCCTCAAAAGCAGCCATATACTCGGCTTCACACGAGGATGCAGCCACCATCTTTTGCTTCCTAGAGGCCCACAAGATGATACCTGAGCCCAGTGACCACGCATATCCTCCCACACTTCGTCTTGTATCCAAGCAGTTTGCCCAGTCCGAATCAGTGAAGCCAGCAAGGGAAATAGGTGAAGGTCCTTTCAAGTAACAAATGACGCGGATTGCTGCGTTCCAATGTGTTACTGAGTAAGAATCAAAATATTGGCTCAGCTGTTGAACGGCATATTGGATATCGGGTCTAGATGATATAGCTAGCCATATTAGACCTCCAACAAGTCTACGGTAGGGAATTTTTGCGATGTCTTCACGCTCCTTCTGTGTCAGCTTTGAATAGTCTGTACATCGCAATTTCAGGCCAGGCTCCATTGGTAAAGATAGTGGGTTGGCTTCTCTTTGCCCAAATTGCGTGATCAATCTGTCTATCACTGGTGTCTGTGAGAGGTATACTGCGTGATTAGATCTATCCCAGTCTATTGCAATTCCAACGATCTGTCGTGGGGTGCCCAGGTCAGATATAGTCCACACCTCTTGGAGCTGTGATTTGAAATACTCATTTGCCTGTCTAGAGCTTGCTATTGACAAAAAATCGTCCACATGAACTGCCGCTATGACTGTTCCGTGAGCTGATTTCCTGTAATAGATACAGGACTTGCACGCTAGTCTTGTGAAGCCTCACCTGTCAACCATGTTCTCGTTCAAGGTTCGATTCCATATCCGCCCAGCTTGCTTCATTCCATAGAGACCTCTCTTCAACTTACAGACGTAATCTTCTTTGCCTGGTTCCTCAAAATCTTTTGGCTGCTCCATGTGAGTTGTCTCCTCCTCTGGTAAAATCCCATATAGGAATGCTGTCTTGATATCAACTTGCATAGCGTTCCAGCTTTGTACTGCCATGATGTGAAGTAAGATACACCACGATTTGGCGTGTGCTGTCAGTGAGGTCGTCTTGGTATATTCCTTCCCATAAATCTGATTGAAACCTTGTAAGACGTGCCTAACTTTGAATCTTACTATGGTTCCTTTCTTATTACGCTTTAGTGCAAATACAGGGCGTCCTCGGTGGATTCTGTGGCCAGTGGGTACTTCCTCTCTTGGTATCAGCTGATAAACACCCATATCTTTCAAGGATTTAAGTTTGTCCTCATATGCTGCTCTCCACTTATTTGCATCCACTGATTTCTGCGCTTGGTTCCATGTCTTTGGTACTTGAGGATCTACATCTCCAGCATCTACGCCTGGTTCTTCGTCGATTGTATCCAGCATTGCCAGGACCTGATCGAGATCTATATTCTCATTTGCGATGTTTGGGGGATCTGGTCGTTCCTCATTATGGAGTTCATTGATAGCAAGTCGTCGTTCTGTCCGCGCTTCACGTATTCAACCTGCTGACTCTCTCAACTCCCTTACAGCTCGCTGTGTTGCTGTCTCTGGCAGATTATCAGGCCTACTTCTTTCGGTTGGGATACGAATGTGCATTGATCTTCATGGTGGTTCACGGGCTAGTTCGGCAACTTGATTGTCCTGCTGTTCATCAGGTTTGACAGCTCTGGGTATGTCGGGGATAATGGGAACTGGTTCGACTACTTCATTCGTTACAGGGGTTGGATTGTCATCGTCATCCGGAACTATGAAGGGTTGATCTGCTGCTCCCCTTGAGATAGCTTCGATCGACGGTGTTTCAATGTGTTCTGTTGGTGGTGGTGCTGTAACTGGATCTGCTATATTATAATCATCCTGATGTTCAACAAACCTGACGTGGTATGTGCTATACACTCGCTTTGATGCTCTGTCGTAACATCGGTATGCCTTTGCTTTGGGGTCGTAACCTATCAGAACACATTCAATCGATTGTTCGTAAATCTTTGGGTTATGTTTGCCTAGGACCAGAACAAATACTCTGCACCCAATTTCACAAATATAGGAGTATTTTGGCTTTTGACCATACCACAACTCATTGGGCATTGTGTTGCTCACTGCCGAAGTTTTCGTTTTTCCGTGAAGGTGAGTTGCCATCATATAAAACTCGTCCCACAAGAATGCTGGGCATTTTGCATATAATCTCATAGCAACACTTTTACCCATGAGTGTCCTATGCATTCGTTCAACGTGCCCAAGGTGCGCCAATGTATATACTGCTCCATGCTGTGTGGTTATTCCTTGAGAACAGTACCATGCTTCATTCTCTCTGGCTACAATTTCGGAGTCGTTTCCAGATCGAAGTATGCCAAGTTGTAGTCCTGTCTCAACTTGCTGTGCTAATATCCAGGCCTTTAGTTCACCAAACACATCACTTTTTAGCTTCAATGGTATGGACCACGGTTTATTCGTGTAGTCATCCACAATGTTCATGATGTAATTATTCCCAGTTCGTGACGTAACATCCTGCTTCCCAGTTAAGTCTACCCAGACAATTCCCAGCTTCCGTGTAGCCCTGTGTCCTATCCCCTCCTCCCGTACTTTTGGGACCGGAGTTCTTGCCTGTTTGCCACGAATACATTTGTCACACTTTGGCAGTTTGGAGGGGAAACTGGATGGCATACCTTCAATCATGCCAGATTTCGCCATTTTGATGATCGTCTGGTAGTTTGCGTGGCCTACTCTACAATGCCACGTGACGATACTGGGTGATGGATGGGCTGATAGGGCGAGTTCCCCATAAAGGTTTAACGTGTACAGGTTTTTCGTGGGTAGCAGGGTTCCACTTGCAATTGGCTCATTTGTACCTTTCTTGAATAGAGTGGCTTGGGTGTCACTGAACGTTGTGAATATGTTCATTTTCTTTGCCATAGAGCTGACTGAGAGCAGCCTTACAGTGGCCTTCAGGACATATAGTGCGTTGTTGAGTGTCAGGTAAGTGTCATCTGCTAAGTGCATGTGTATCTGACCACTAGCAATTGCAGAAATTGTTGATCCTCCTATGCCTCGAATAGGCTTGTGGGGCATGGGTTTCAATGATATAAAGTCAGATACGTTCGGTGATATATGGACAGTTGCACCTGAATTGAGATAGAAGGGAATTGTGTCGAGCGTCGTGGTTGTGCTGGATAATGTAGTTTCATCTGTATAATCCTTCCAGTCAATACTAACACGCTCCTCCTCCAGTACAATCCACGCATCGATCTCCAGGCTCTCTGCTTCTGTCAGTGATCCTGGGATCTTGTCAGAAGCCAATCCCACGAATTCACTCTTCGATACTACGGTCATGGTTTTACCAGTTTGCATAGCAACATAGGCAGCCAGCATATCCGAGTCCCCCTCCACTGTGAAAGCAGAGCCACCCGCCAGAGTAATTGTGAGTTTGGTCATGCCCTTCTTCTTGTCACGGTTATTCTTTTTAGCTTTGTAGTGGGCTATACGTGCGGCCCTTGCTTCATCCATGGTCTTCCTGGCCATGCCCCCACCTTCCAGGATACACCACAGTTTTGTGTGTCCTGTATATGCAGAGCGACCCCGCGCCTTACAGCTATCACAAACAAGGTCATCCCGACAATTCGATGTCCGCGCTGCCAGAGCAGTGGGTACAGTATCAGGTACCCCCTTGTCAGCTGCATACAAGGTCTGTTCATTCTCCAAAAATCAACGAATCTGTTCGGGGCCATAGGGCGCCGTTGCTGTTGCTGCCGCCAAGTCACGGGAAATAATCGATCGGGCACTCATATACAGAGGATTATCGGATAGGGAGGACAGGGCTGCAATCGATTGCAGGAGCTCCTTTGTTATGTTGCCAACGTCAAACGTGCGATTGATTTTCTTGAAGATTCTGTCGATGGTCTTTGTGAGAGGTTCTGTGGGGGAACACTTCGTGGTCAAAGCCTCCTGCAACAACCTAACCTGCTGGACAGGGCCAGCACCACCATGCCTAGTCTGTAGGTATTCCCATAGAGCTTTGGCATCAATCGAATCATCAGCAAGATTTCGCTCTGATTCCGACAAGCCCAACATCAAAAAGGATCTTGCCAGACGGTCATTCAACCGATAATTTCTGTATGCATGCGGTTTGTGGGTTTGATTCGGTATGATGGGGGGGTCAAAAATGTATTCATATAATCCGCACATGGTAAGCTCAAGTTTCATATACTTCGACCACGGCGTCCACTTCCCATCGTCTTTTGCAAGCAGATCTCCAGCGTATCGGAGCGAGACTTTAATCTGCGTGATCACAGGCACAGTACTGTCAACCCTCCGTAAATTGGCCGCGGCGGCATCAGAGAGTGGCGGTGGGGAGGGTGGCGTCGTCATAATGCCAAGTCAGATTCAGTCAGATAACGACAGGGAGTGATTCAAGCGGTAGTTGATGTGCGTAAAGACGCGGCAATCAAATAACAAAACAATATCAGGGCAGACGCCCACCAAAATTGGACAGCGGGTCCACAGAGAAAATTTCCAGTTGTCAACCTCAGTATGCGAAGCAGCACTCTCCCATAACCTGTTGAGAGTTGACACCTAGAACATGAGTAAGTATCCGTAACCTCAGTCGTCGTGTACTTGACTCATATTGAACCTACCTAGAACACGAGTAAGTATCCGTAACTAGGTAGAGATATCTGTAAGTATGATGTCTGTGCCGATTATATGTTTGACTTACCCTCAGTCGTCGTGTACTTGACTGAGGGTAGTATTTACTGTCCGTAGTATATATATTCTATTGTCTGTATTAAGGGTGAGATAAGGGTGGATAAATGAATGTATATTGACCCTTGTTCGGTCACCAGAGCTCGAGACGCTTACGGTGTTACTAGCGTCTAACACATATGTACCTTTGGTAGTGGTGATTGCGGAACAGGAACAAAAGCATCATCATTCCGTCACTCGCTCAGTTGTGTATCCAGATGGAATCGATCGGCTTTGCTCGGACCAATACTGATTGAGTAGTTACAGGAGGCAAGTGGTCAATTAGACACTTCAACCGTACTCACTGGGCTACTTCCAGCCTCGGTGAGTTAACTTTGTCTCGTTTTGCTCATACTTTGACCTGAATTTAAAAGGATCGTGATGACAACAAGGCTCGGAGAAACAGTACCACAGGAGCTTCAAGATGAGATCATCGGAAATCTTTGGGAGGACTCCAGATCACTTGCCATTTGTAGTCTCGTGTCCTCTCCATGGCTTGAACGTGCTCGCACCTTACTTTTCTCGAATGTCAAGGTTCGCATTTCTTCGAGAAACGAGGAAAATTTTGCGAGGACAACGAGGTTGATGGAACTACTTGTTGCACCCCATTCACACCTGGGGCGATACATCCAATATTTCTCTATCGATGGTCCAGACACGTTTTATCAGTGCTTTGACATTGATTTGAGAGCCCCTCTGGACGCTTATGATGAATTTTCCTCCATGTTACAGGTCATCCTTCCCAATTTGACTCGCGTTCGCCGACTGACAATGGAGATGCTCACATGGGCTAGGACTCCGCAACACGTCAGGAATCTCTTAGGGTCCTTGATCCATGTCGTCTTTGTCAGTTGGCTTGAGGTGCATTTTGATCACCTGGATGAACTCATTTTGTTCTCGAATACGAGTTTTCCTGCTCTTCAGACCTTACGCATCCATGGCCTTCGAGTCGAAAATCCTCCACGGATTGAATGGTCAACGTTATTGCCAAATACAAACAGGTTCGGGTGTCTGCACGCCCTGGAGCTCTATGTGGAAGAGTCGACTGAGCCCCTTCTTGCGGCACTAACGACCGACGTCATTCCCATGCAAAATATCGACACACTTGATCTAGAGGTTTTTGACAAGTCCTTTCTGGAGCAAGTTGGCCTCCTCATACGTGCCACTGGTTCCAACCTCACTGTCCTGAAATTCCATCTCTACTTTTCCTTCGAGGATCAAGATCGAGGTGAATGATCCATCGGTTCGTTTCCTCGACAAGGGTTAAAACTTACCTTGGTGTCTTTAGGTCTTGACCAGATGATATTACCGATCTCTCTCAGCCAGAATGTGAACTTGAAGTTCTTGCACTTCGATGTGGATCTCTATGAAGGATGTTCATATTGGTTGACTCAGATGCTTGAATCAAGCGCACCAATACGCAGCCTTAAAGAGATTCATATTAGATTTGTGATATATCGTGGATATCTTGACGTTCAAACGCTGGAACGTGTATTACTTGCGCAGATGGCTTCTGATCTGTCAATCTTTTTAAAGTGTTTTGGGACGGAGGGCCCCGCGCTTTCAAAGCAACTTTTGCACTCGATGCCAGAACTCTCAAAGCGCACACATTTATCAGTGGTTTACGTTGAAGGTGGAAGAACTTAGTTGGCAGGAGAGATTGTGCCATGGTAGGTATCAGTAAAACGCTCGAATAGATAAAAATGTTGGACTGCAAGCACAGTCGACACAGTGAAATTCTGAGATCTTCCAAAACCTCTCAATTCTTACACTTCGAACTCTGCCAATTTGTCCTCTGGGATCTAGATATGGCCAATCGAAGAATCTGTACGAAGTCAAAGTCTATGTGGACAACGTGGACTACGTCTCGTTCCTTCTACATATTGTTGCGATCCGGCATACAATTTCACCACGAGCATTGAGCCAGGGAGTGCACGGACCCGGAGACACAAAGGACTCAGGGCTGCATTAACCAATATTCTCTTTGTCCATAAGTACAATAGACACGAATAGATATATGTACACCACACTACGCTACCGGCACCCTCAGTCAATTGAGCAAAGACTGAGGGTGAGTTTACAGTACACACTAGACGACTAAACAGATACTTACCATACGATACAGACTTACTTGTAACTGTGTCGTATTTTTTTGGAGTGGCGTTAGTAGTGTGATGGGCATCGCCCTGGGCGTCCCCTTTGCACCCTCTGTGCTGCACACTTGGGATTTAAACCAGATTCTGACATTTCAGGCAGCTATTATTTTATATCACTTTCTCCGCAAGGAAATGCTTTTACGCACTCGTGTGTGGGCTACGGGCCCTAGGAAGGAATTTCAGCCTATTCCTTCCATCGTTCCGGGCCTATTACCCACTAAAACCCCACTCTGACCTCCACCGTTTAGATCTCTTGTCTTGTCGTGTCCACCTCGACTTATTCCGGTTTCCTCCCATCCATGTCTCCATTACCATTTTAAAAGGTATTGATTTCTTCCCAAACTTTCCGTTTGTCATCTCTTGATGTCGAGGTCTGTCTGCCCTTGTTGATATTGCAGCGTTCCACCCTGTCCTTCTAACACATATGTAACTCAGAAATTCACGCTTCTTCTTTGAGATGTATGTGTACATATTTTTTTTCCTGTGCCCCTTCTAAGGAAGCAAGGCTGGATTTTTTTCGTCTTCCATTCTACGGGTATCCCTGGACCTCGTTATAATACATCCATCCCTTGACGACGGACGAACACACCTTGGATCAGAAAAGGATGGGGAGGTTCGCGGCTTCTCAGGGATCCGGCCTTCGTGGGATTTTCTTGTGTATGTATATGATTTGTGGGTCTGGGTGTGTGGGTGTGTGAGTGTACGATCGAGCGTCGGACGACGGACGACTGATTTTATGTAACCGCCGGCAAGCCACAATGCTTGGCTATGTAAGAGGGGGGGGGTTAAAGTAATGAGTGTATGTACTCTACTCTACTCTAATAATGTAATTAGGCCTCCATGTGCATTGTGCCAGAGGCGGCCGGTGTTCGTGTTCTGTATTTTATTTTTGGGTATCGGAACTTTCCCTCGCAGGATTTGTGGGTGCGTTGTGGTGGGTGTATGATCGAGCGTCGGACGACGGACGGACGACTGATCATGATCATGAGATGAAATGAATTTTGATTGATCGGGTAGGACTTGTCAACGGCGCTAAGGGCTAATCAAGGGGCAGGCAGGAGGTAGACAAGGAAACCATGGGATGGCATGGGAATGGGGATGATGGGGATAATCATGATTATGATTATGATTTATATCTATCTATCTTCTCTTCTGTGTGGATCCAAGCCCAAGGGGAGAGAGAACGATTCGATGAGATTGGTTCCGGTATTCTTTAATTGTTGAGTTGCACTATTTACATACAAATAAATATTGAAAGGGATGTCTTGGAAGTACAGTAT
>QGOA01005658.1:0-15674 GCA_003313075.1 Termitomyces sp. MG16
GTCATGAAGTGTGTACCAATCTCAAGTATGCATGCCAGTCAAGTGTGCCAGTCAATGTGTTGTTGTGGAGTCAGAGAAGAGGTTCCAGATGAGGTCCTGGGAGTGTCCTGAGGTGGTTCCAGGTGGGGGGGAGGGTTGTGTTGTGACACTCTGGAGCCACACACCCAAAGAATGCTCAGCACATCATAATCAAGACATAGGAGTTGAGCTAGTTGAGGTATTAGCATGGGCACAGGAAGTGCCCAATGTACTTCTAGTGAGTAATTTTCACACTCCAGCAATACAAGGATGGCATGAGGAGTGAAACAATGTCAAAAATAGATATAGCCTTACTATCATGCAACAGAACCAGGTCAATACCTGATTCTAGTACTACAATGTATAACAGTAAAATTGGCTGCCTTATGTAAGGCAGCCATACAGTATTGTAGGGTAAAAGAATAATTATTAAATATAATGTTAATTACAGCTATAAGTCCATTACATGCCCCCCTTCTAGACTGATAGGCAGTCTCTATGATGGAGGGGGTGGTAGGATAATGCTGATATGTAAAATGTGGTGAATGTGGAGGCACTGAAGTCCTCCATGGCTCAAATTAGTCCATAGTCATCTGTCAAAAGATATGATGCTGACATTAACTGACAGTATGAATTGAAAAGAGATGAGCCACCTACAAGTATTACACAGATGGCAGATGCACCAAAGTTTATAGTCATCAATTGTCTGAGTACTCTAGCCTGCTTGCCACAGTTACGCTTACAGAACCTATGTGCCTTGCACCTACAGCAGGCATCATGCAGCTTAGTCATTGCTAAGCCTCTAGTTTCCTTCCTGTGTCCTCTTGCCACACTTACTCATATTCACCTCCCTACCCCTTTTTAGGTGCACTTTGTTGTTGGTGCACCCTCCTTACCGCTCATCCTTGCTGGCTACCATTACCAACTTACACCAAATCTTGCTGTTCAACTTATTTTCTGACTTGCTCTCTGGGAACTGCCTGGGACTCCCTCAATCTTAGTGTGCCCAACACATTGTTACACAGGTCAGTAGCCATAAACTGTATCTGCTACTGATCTACTTTTGGGCATCATCAATGTCCACCTCCTGGAGTGGCATTCTTCAGACCTCTTTTCCAAGCAACACTCCAACCTCCCTGCCCTGGTCAAGGTCAAGAACAAATATGACTATGAGGTTGAGGACATCCTTGACTCCCAGAATATCCATGGATGACCCCACTTCCTTATACAGTGGAAGGGATACAGCCTGGAGGACAATACATAGAAACCATGTTGCAATCTTGAAGAGGCCCTCAACGAACTCTGAGACTTTGAACAACAACATCTGGGGAACACCTCCAAGCACAGGACTTACAGACAGCAGTAGTGAGCATAACCCCTGTCTCTGGCTCAGTAGGGATTCAACTCCTATGTATATTCCTATTCTCTGTTTGCTTTTCTTGTGCTTCCTTGTTTGCTACATATCTAGATCTCAGGCCCTGAAGGGGCAAGTATATATATTTTCCATAGTACACTACCTACAGTATGATCAAGAAAATTAAGAAAGAAAAAAAAGAAAAGAAAGAAAAGAAAAATGACAGAAAAGCAGAAGATGACCAAAAGAGGCTCTATCTAGTAAGGGCCACAGGTTTCCCCTCTCACTCTCCCTCCTGCCCTCCAGGCCCTGCCAGCCACCCTCTGTGCCCCTTCTCCTCCATCTCTCCCAGATGTGTTCCTATGACGCTTCCTCCACCAATTGGTCCCATGATGGGAGTGGCTTACCCTTGTCCAAGATGTGCTCAAACCACGTCCCTGGAGCAGGGATGTTCCTCTGCCAGTGTGCCCCCCCCCCCCCCCCCCCCAAGTCCACCCCCCCACCCCAGAGTCATCAACTTGGGCTGCTGCCCCTTTTGCAGAGATGTGAGTGTCATGGCAGCTCTGTCTAGAAGCAACCAATGCTCCCATGCCCAGCCTGGGAAGGTTAGTACAAACACTCCTGAGTAATGGGGACACTCACTTAGGGAAGCCATGTGAGTAACCATGACATCCTGCAGCAAGGCCACCAAGAGCCCCTGGCTTGGGCAAGCTGGCTCCAGGGTTCCTACTCCCTGCTCCAACCATACTCTCAACACATTACACTCTGCCTCCATCTCCTTCTAGGCCACTAGTGCCACCTCTTGCTTCTGGAGCAGGACCTTCCTGTCCTCCTCCACCTACCTCCAGGCCACAACCCTAACTCAAGAGCCAGAGAAGGACTAGGCAATGCCTGCCACTTCCCCTTGTCCAGATGTCCCTGACAACAGTCTCTCCTACTTGCCCTCACTCAAGTCGACCTATGCATAACCAGCACCATGGGCTGGCCACAACTCCCTACCCTGATGAGACCCCTACTCTTGTAAGGGCGACCTCTAGAGGCTGTGGCTCAGTTACACAGCTGGCAGAGGGAGATCCATAGAGAACAAGTCTAGGGATTCCCCATGCCAGGTTGGATGCTTCTGGGGCTTCTGAAGCATGGGAAACAACTGTACAGTACAACAAAACCTTAAAAACTCAAAAATTGTCTAACCAAACAGCTGTGCAAACAAGGCAGGAAAACTCCAGACTTTAGAAGTCAGAAAGGCAAACTCCAGCTTATATAAGCAGTTTGGAAGCGGTGCTAAAGGGCCCACACTTGTCTGAATGGTAGCTAGAGAACCAGAGCATCTCAAGGGCTGAGAGTAGTACTAACAGATAGTGTTAAAAGAATAGAAACAGTAAACTGAAATAATGTCAGAAGAAATAAGAGAATGAATGAAGGGAGAGTGAAGAGATGAGGAGTGAGAAGGAGTGAGAAAAGGAAGAAATAAGGAGTCCTCTGACATCACTCCCCCCTCTAGAGCACGGTGATAGGACCCCATAAAGGATTAGCGCATCAACGGCAGGCTACGGCAATGTGGCACCGGCTCGAGATACCTTAGCGCATGCTAATTAACCAATTTTGGTGATATTTGACAGCTGGGGATGGCAAGAAGCAGATCCAATCAATGATAGCACTGACGGCAGCAAGAATGACAACTGACAGATGGCATCAGTCACTGACAACAGCGCTTAGCAAGAAGATTGATGATCTATCAAAAACTGATGGACAGCTTGGCATTTGACCTTGGTGGCTGACATCACTTAGCGCCTCGATTTGGCACCTGACATCGCTAAGCATTTTGGACAGACAGAAGGGTGATGGATTGATGGTTTAGCATCGCGATCTGCCGCTTGGCGTCGCTAAGGGTCTTGAATGGACGGTAGAGATCTGAAACCGTTGGAGCTACCCCTATAAAATTTTCTAGTTTATCGCACTTTGGCAATGGTTAGTCACTGGCAACGGTGAACTCCTTGTAGTATAAAAAGTACTTACCGACTTGTACATACGCAACCAAGAACAGAGTTTCCTGCTCCCCTTACTCCAGTCTCCCTTACGGTCCAAATCTCATTTATGGTCGGCAACATCGAAGTTATCGGCAGTTGCAGACTCTCGCTAACACTCGACACACTCACACCTTGCAGCTATGGCAGGCATTAACAACGCTTAGACCTTGCTAAGCTTACCGTGTTCTTGCCGCTCCCATTGCCGTGTTCACTTACCGCTTCTTTCATAGGCGCTTTACATTAGCGCTTGACACTTGCCGACCCCTTTGCCGACTTAAATCTTAACTTCATAGGCGCATTCTCTGGGACCTGCCCGAGACTCCCCTCATCACTTTTAGTGCGCCCAACGCAAGCTTTTGGTACGGTAACACTACTACTATATTTGTTACTGACCAAACTTTGGGCGTCATCAAATTGGAGCCCACCGCGAGGGATCTCTAGGGCAGAATTCTGCCAGAAACCTGTCTCCAGTGTAGGCGCCGTCTGCTAGAGCAGTTGGCAGAAGGCATAGCTCCTTCCCATCTATCAACTCCACAACCACCTGGTGCTTTACTGGGTCTCTCTCTTGCACAGAAACTACAGAATGCCACTGTAGACAAATTTCCTGATCTCTTTCCGCATTCCCTCGATTTTAGTGCCGACAACCATTTAGCGTTGCCACTTGCCGTACCGCAACCAGTTACCCCCATTACTCCATTAACACCGCTATCCCAACTCGTCATTTCTCTTACCCCGTCGCCAATACCTAGAACTCCTTCCCCACATCCACTAACCAAACTTGGCACCACAGTCACCATGGAACAACAAGTTCAGTGCATGCCGCCATGTAATCACTTCTCAGCACCAAAATGGGACGAGTCTAAGCCACGGGAGCTCTCCCAGTATTTCAAAGAATTAGAGTATTTATTCAGGGATTGTGGCATTACCAACCACATGCAGATGAAGGAATATGTGGCAAGATACATGTCATATGACATGGCAGAGACGTGGACAGGTCTTGCCGAGTTTGCCGCCTTTGTTCCTGCTGCCTCACCAGTTCCAGCCCAAGGCACCTCGTATGAAGGCTGGAAGACGGCAGTAATCCAGTTGTACCCTGGTGCTGAGGAGGCTACCCGATACTTGGTAAATGAGTTGCAGAAACTAGTCCATGAGTCATTCAATAACAGCACATCTTCTCTTGGTGCATTCTCTACATATTACCATGAATTCCAAAAGATCACTAGGTGGTTAGTGCAAAACGGCAAGCTATATATTAACAAGGAACGTCGCCTATTCCAACAAGGCATCCTAACTTTGCTTTGGACTCGCATTGCTTGTCGCTTAGAAATAGTTCATCAGGCCCATCACCCGGACAAGCCATACAATGTTGCCGACGTCTTTGAAGCCGGTAAATGGGTTTTCAAGGGGACGGACACTGGCATTGGGCTGCAACGTGCTAGGACGAGCCCACCCCCTGAGCGAACCAATGGTATTATTCCCATCCCACCTCCTGTTGCTGACTTCGTTAAGAAAGAGGATCTCAACGCTGCCGTTACCGCCGCCATCGCGTCTGCCATGACTCGTATTGAAACTATGATTACAACTAATCTTACTGCTAACCGACCTGCTAATGTACCCATGCCTGGCCCTTGCCACTTCTGTGGGGAAATTGGCCATACTATGACTAGAGGACGCTGTGCTACTTTAGAAAATTATATTCAGCAAGGAAGAATTTGAAGGGCTATCGACGGCAAGATAGTTCTTACCACTGGTGCCACCATCCCCAACTACCCAGACAAGAAGTCTTTCCAGGAGCGAGTAGATGAATGGCATAGGCACAATCCAGGACAAATCGTTACCGGCATGCTTTCCAGCAATGCCAACCCTGACCCTGAGCAGGCAACTCAACAGCAAATAATTCATGAGGTCTTACACTTTGACAGTGTTGGCGACCGTCCTACTTTCTCATAGGAAGAACGTATCACCAAGCTACAGAAGGAGCTAAATTTGCTCAAGAATCAGGTTTTTGATGGGGTTGAAGTTAAGCAGCCTAAACAACCTCTTAAAGGATACAAGCCCATGTCACCCGCTAGCAAGTTACCAACTTCTGCTCCTGCTGCCCCTCCGGTTACCTCCTCAGAACAATCTTTGTCCGCTGCCGCTCCTGAACCGCCTTTGCCGCCTCTCCATCCCTACTTAGGAATCCCTGACCAATATCATGCTCCCGCACAACAAAACTTTGCCGCTCCCGAGAAGCGTCCTGAAAATGGTTACCAACCTACCGCGCCAATATTCGACATAGAAAAATCAAACCATGTCTTCAGCTGCATCATGAAAACTGCCGTTACCTTATCAGTTAAAGAACTTTGTAGTATTGCTCCCGACGTCCGCAACCAGGTTAAGACGGCAGTTACTCCCCGACATCCCTTGGCAACAGCCATTGCCAAGGTTGATGACCTTGACGACGCGCTTCCCAGTTTTTCCATTACCGTCGACTCTCTGGACACTGAAGACTCTCCAGCTGACAACATCCCTAACGCTACCTCTGTGGACCCCGTGGAGACCTATCTTAGGTCAGTAGACCATGGAGAAGACCCAGCAATCCTTACTGTCATGCAAGAATCACACACTATCCGCTCAGTTGTGCTAACTGTAGACAACAAGCACGAGGTTGAGGCGATTGTAGATAGCAGGTCTCAAATTATTTCTATGGCAGTGGAAGTTGCTAACGACCTGGGCCTCATTTATGATCTGACAGTTATATTAAACACGCAGAGTGCTAACGGTACGGTAGACAGATCTCTAGGTCTTGCCAAGAATGTGCCTTGCACCCTTGGCAACATCACTTTCTACCTTCAGATACACATTTTGCAATCCCCGGCATATGAATTGCTACTCGGCAGACCTTTTGACATCTTGGTGCGATCAGTCATCAAGACCATTACCGACGATGAGACAACTCTAACCATTAGCGACCCCAATTCCAGAATCCGACAAACGGTGCCAACGTTCCCCAAGGGACAACGAAAAGGCGCCCATGCTAAGCCCCCGGAATTTACCGACCAACACGCCAATGAACGACCCCACAGGTGTTTTCACAAACCATCAAGGAGGTGATTGGCAACGATCATGGAGATGTGGCGCTAACACTGGAATATGACCATTATGCTGGTCTTGTAAATGTTGTGTCTACCGCTTTTCTTGATGAAGACATTTTAAATACTTTATCTGCTACCGACGCTGAACTTTCCCAGAAAAATCAAAACATTACCGACTCCTCTCTTGTGTACTTATACCTTACTGCTTCCAAATCTTTTCAAAATATTGCGTCTACCGATACATATCTCACTACTCTTCCCAGAGCCTTGTCTCCTGCCATTCTTGGACTTGCCGCTCCACAGGCTACATTTCCCCTTTACACCTCTGTATATAACCAAGCTAATGCTCCCAAAAGGAAAGGGGTTCAAGTCAAAAAGAAATATAAGCCAGTTGCCCTCAAAACAAAACCCGTCGCTGCGCACTCTTCCGAGACCTTTAGAATCGAGCGCCAGATCATAGGCAACCCCCTTGCTGACATGCCCACCTTATCACTGAATCTGCCACCCTTTCAGCCCACAGGACGTTTTACCGCAGAACACCAGCTACAGTTTGCCAAGGAGCATGACACAGGGTTTTTGACCAAAGATGAGTTGGATGTTCTTACCAATCTCGTCGCTAAGCAAAATAAAGCCTTTGCTTGGGAAGACTCAGAACACGGTAGCCTCCATACAGACTTCTTCCTGCCTGTTGTAATCCTGACCATTCCTCACGTACCGTTAACTGAACACAACCGACCGTTACCGCCTGGAATCAAAGCCGAGGTCTGCCAAATTATTAGGACCAAGATTAAGGCTGGTGTCTACAAACCCTCTAACAGCTCTTACCGCTCCCGGTGGTTTTGCGTCCTCAAAAAGAATGGCAATCTGCGCATAGTCCACAGCCTTGAACCGCTAAATAGGGTTACAATATGACACTCTGGCGTACCGCCTTTTCCTGACCACGTTGCCGAGTCCTTTGCCAGGCGTATTTGTGGCACCGCCCTTGACCTCTATGTTGGCTACAACAAACGTTTGATACACCCTTCTTCCCGAGACCTTACCACTTTTCAAACTCCGTTTGGCACGTTGCGCCTAGTTACTTTGCCAATGGGCTGGACAAACTCAGTCCCCATATTCCATGACAACATCACTTTCATCCTCCAATCTGAGATTCCACATAACGTTCTTAGCTTCATTGATGACGTTGGTGTCAAAGGCCCCAAAGACTGGCAACTTGTAAACGGCTTACCGGCAACCCATCCTGAAACCTCCAACATTCGCTTAGCGCTATGGGAGTTTTTCTTGCTGCTCCACCGAGTTCTCCAACGTATGAAGTATAGCGGTGGAACCTTTAGCAGCCACAAGCTCCTCCTTTGCACGCCAAGGTTCAAAATACTTGGTCACATCTGCACTCCTGACGGACGCGTTTCTGACGAGTCTCGCTTAGCGCTCCTGGAGCGATGGGGTCCTTGCCACGACTTATCTGAAGTTTGCGCCTTTCTTGGTACCATTGGTGTTCTCAGGATATTTGTCAAGAACTTTGCCCATCGCGCACATGCCCTTAACCAACTCACCTGCGCTAACGAGCCCTTTGAATTTGGGCCAGACCAGGTCACCACACAACGCAATTTGGTAAAAGCCCTACAAGATGCCAAGCCCCTAGTTCCTATCAATTATAGCTCTGCTGACCCTGTTATCTTGGTGGTGGATACCTTGTACATTGCCGTTGACTACTTCCTGTGTCAGTGCCTTAGCGACAATCGGAAACAGTGATGCTACAACTGCTTTGGGTCTATCACGCTAAACAACTGAGAATCTCGCTACAGTCAGCCTAAACTAGAGCTCTATGGACTCTTCAAAGCCTTCTGGTTGCTAAAGATGTATTTGATTGGTGTGCGGAACCTTATTGTTGAAGTCAACGCTAGGTACATCAAAGGCATGCTGCAGAATCCCGATATTCAGCCATCTGCTAGCATGAACCGTTGAGTGGTCGCTATTCTTATGTTTCACTTTGAGTTGGTACATGTCAAGAGCTCTTTCCACAGCCCAGATGGACTCTCTAGACGACCACGGCAACCTGGTGACCCGGCAGTGGATCCACAGGCAAATAGCGATTTTGAGGACTGGATCGACCGATTACACAGTTTCATGCACCTTATACAACACCCAATTCCCTTGCTGTGTCAGCAACAACCTACCAGCATCCTTTTACATCCCCTTGTCCCATACCAACATGAGATCTTTAGCGCACCCCTCACATTCTACATGGCAAGCATCCTTGGACAAGACTTGCCTCTAGTAAAAGTCATACAAGAACCCCATCCGCTAAGAAAAGACAGCAGAAACCTGACTTATGATGCTGTTCCCCAATCTGCTAAAGCAAAGACAGAAGACAGTCGCCTGTTAGTAGTTGAACAATGGATAAAAGACCTCAAGCGACCGGCAGGCCTTACCAACAAACAATATGCGACCTTTATCCGATATGCCACCCACTTTTTCTTTACCGACAACCGCCTTTGGCGACAAAATTGAGATGGCGCTCACAAGCTGATCATCAAGCCAGAAAGTCGCTTACGTGTCCTGCGCACCATGCATGACAAACTAGGACATAGAGGTTTGTATGCTATCTGAGCCTCTCTGTTAGAACGATTCTGGTGGCCAGATCGCCAGACGAGCTATTGATCTCCAATGAAGGAAAGAAGATTTGGAGTGACTCCATGAGGTAGTCTTTAGCGCCTGTCGCCAAGCAGCCTTGCGATTCAAGACCACGCATAGCGCTACTATCAAGGATTCCAACTTCCCAAGAGGGGCGCTAGTACTTATGCGCAACTCCAAAATTGAATCCTCATATAACAAGAAAATGCACCCACGCTATCTAGGACCCTTGGTAGTTATATCTCGTAACCATGGAGGCACTTACGTGCTCTGTGAATTAGATGGATCAGTACTGCATTGACCTGTTGCCGCCTTTTGCCTATTGCCGTATCTTGCCAGGGAACAAATTGACCTGCCGCTTGAAGCGCTAGATATTGACACCGCCAAACTGAGGGAACTTGAAGAAACAAAATTATTGGACGATGATGATTTGCCTACTCTGGTTGAAGAAGAAGAAAATGATTAGAAAAGACTTTATTGATAAGCTCTCTTTTTCTATTACTTACCTTACTTATCTTTCTTGCTGATACTTACTATACTATATCCAACAGACATTTCCTTACATAGTCAAGCCGCAGCGCTAGCGTGTCGCCAATGCTTAGCGCACTGCACAACTCTCGCCAAGGGTTTTTTGCTATGATGACTTACTGAGTGTTTCCCTTTGCCAAATCTTGCTAAGATTCCCCCTAGCTATGTTTATTTATCAGTGTACTTAGAAAACTTACTTTCACAGACTCAAAAATGAATATATACAGGCATTATCAAGAAGCTATACAACAAACAACCTATCTACGCTAAGGTTCGTTTAATCACTGTCATTGTCCATGGGCAGAGAATCATCAGAAACAGGCAAAGAAGAATCGTGAAGGGGAAGGAGGTCGCCAGGCAAGATGTTGTTGGCAGTTTGCCAGTCCAGGGCAGCTTGGCAATCTGCTTGGTAGTTGCAAAGAACGCAAAGACTACAACTCAGGTTGGAGTAGCGCAACCTCAGTGCCATCAGCTGACCTCAGACTTGTTCCTGTTCTTGCTCCATTGACAACTCCATCGTTGCCGCCCTTCTCAAGTACTGCTCCAGCATGTCGCAAGGGTTAAGTGCTATGACCGGGTAAATGAGGTCTTGACCCAGCCACTGAAAGGTGTCACCAGTAACTGTTGGTTGCGGCTGAGGGGTCCAAGCAGGATTAATCCTGGCAATCACGGGGTGCCTTGGTTCCAGTCCGGCAACATCCTCAGGGTCTGACACCTCCCATGGAGTAACATTACCATAGAGAGGCAGCCAGCGCCACTCAGGCTCCTCTCTGGCAACTCCTGCCACTCCCTCCCCTTCTCCCGCTACCACCTCCTTTGCCGTTGCCTCCTCGTTGCCTTCGTGCTGTGTCGCCAAGGTTCTTCTTCACCCTCGGCGTCTTCATCCTCTCCTGTTGCCGCCCCCTCTGCCTTCTTCCCGGACCCATCCCCCATCTCGACATCTGCAGGGGCTTCTTCCCGCTCCTCTTGCGGCGCTGAGTTGCCAACCGCTCCCTGCTCTCCCACCTCCTGTTCCTCACCAAGGGATCTCGCCGCCAAGTGGATGGGCAACAAGAGACCGCTGGGACCAGCCTCTGTGTCAAGGGGCGGTAGCCGACTAGCCGCCAGTGCCTTCTCCAAGTCCTTCATCTCAGTGTCTTGAGGAGCTGGCGAGGGGGAAGGCAACGATACCACCCGAAGTTGCTTTGCTTTGCCCTTCCCTTTGCTGGGGGAAGGGGCTTGTTGTTTTTCTGGGACCGAAGTCCCTTGGCGCTCTCCAGCGCCTCGATTGCTGACCATTTCAGTCTCATCTCCTTGGTGTGTCGGCAACGCCAAGGAGGCACACCCAATGGCGGCCATTCCTCCACCAGCAACCTTCTTCCTCTGCCCCTCCACAAACTCTCTGGCCCTCCTTACCAACACTGCACGAGTAAACGTCTTCTTGACCAAAGCGTCTGGCACGCCGCCATGCTCATGACTTTTGGCCCTGTTGATAGTACACACACGCTTGAGAGCGCCACAACGATAACACGGCTGGGTTCCAGTCAGGAACCAACAGCCTTCTGGGTCGTTGTCGGCCCAGCACTTGTCACACTGGCGCTAAAAGTTAGCAAGAGAGTAAGAAAAATGCAAGTACTTACCACTCCCCAAGCCTCCTTGAAAGCCTGCCGGGTTGCCAGAGAAACGGTCTTTTTCCCCTTCATCTTCTTCATCATGACACCAGCCTCTTGCCCCTCGTCAAGAACGGCCTCCTCACGACACGGCAAGAGCAGACCCTTGAGCTCCTTATTGTCAAAATGGGACTGCGTGGGCGCCTAAACAAATCATGATGAGTCAGAGGATCGGGAGAAGAGAAAGGCTTACCACGTATTGAGGAGCCGCCTTGCGACTTTGCAAATATTGTTAGCGACCACCAGCAACGGCAAGCAAAATCACACATACCTTGCATTTGGAAGCACCGGCCGGCTTCCTCGGCAAGCCCGACTTGCTAGCCAGCAACACTGGGCTCAAAGTGCTGCCGGTGCAACCTACCTTGCTGGATTCCTCAGTTCCCTGCCTCTCGGCGGCAGGCGCCTTCCCTACAGCAACTCCCTCCATCTCCTCCGCTAACTCCCTGACCCTCTCATGCTCCTCCAGAGCCCTGGTGATCTCCTGGGCATCCTGGGATATTTTGTCTTGCCGTGCCACCAGCTCCTCGGCTACTTGCATATGCGCTAATAGTGCCAACACCTCCTGTTTACTACAGGGAGATAGTTCAGTCCAAAGCTAAAGAGAAGGGAAGGTCAGAAGCTACTTACTCAGTTGCTGATGCGCTTACCGTCATCGGCAACGTGCCAGAAAGAATATCCTCCAGCTCATCCTCGATAGTGGGGACAGCAGGAGGCGCCTAGGGAACAATCAGCTAAGCGACACGGCAGGCAGCAAAAACAACTTATGAAACAGAAGAAGGGCACTAACTACTCGGTGCCACAATTGTCAACATATTGCGCATGGCACCACTCCCGCACCTTGATTTCACAATCCCAACCAACGCCAAGGACTCGCACCTTGTACCATCACTCCAGCAGCTTCATAACACCAACCACTAATTTCTGGGACACCTCGGCGCCAATGCCCTTGATGTGACAAATGAAGTGGTTGGCCCTGGCGATATAAGCGTAGGCAGCTTCCTGGGCTGCTTGAGATGGAACGGGGGGCAGAGTTGGAATATGGAAAGACATAATTTTTTCAGAAGCGCCAGGTAAAGATGGGGAGAAGAAACGAAGTCCAAACTCACATGCCAGGACTATAAACAAAATCTCAAGAACGCATGGACCACTCGTCACAAAAATGGTAATGGTAGCCTTATTTGGTGACTGAGGACAGTTAATTTTTCAGTTGGGGGGAGATGATAGGACCCCATAAAGGATTAGCGCATCAACGGCAGGCTACGGCAATGTGGCACCGGCTCGGGATACCTTAGCGCATGCTAATTAACCAATTTTGGCGATATTTGACAGCTGGGGATGGCAAGAAGCAGATCCAATCAATGATAGCGCTGACGGCAGCAAGAATGACAACTGACAGATGGCATCAGTCACTGACAACAGCGCTTAGCGAGAAGATTGATGATCTATCAAAAACTGACGGACAGCTTGGTGTTTGACCTTGGTGGCTGACATCACTTAGTGCCTCGATTTGGCGCCTGACATTGCTAAGCATTTTGGACAGACAGAAGGGTGATGGATTGATGGTTTAGCATCACGATCTGCCACCTGGCGTCGCTAAGAGTCTTGAATGGACAGTAGAGATCTGAAACCGTTGGAGCTACCCCTATAAAATTTTCTAGTTTACCGCACTTTGGCAATGGTTAGTCACTGGCGACGGTGAACTCCTTGTAGTATAAAAAGTACTTACCGACGTGTACATACGCAACCAAGAACAGAGTTTCCTGCTCCCCTTACTCCAGTCTCCCTTACGGTCCAAATCTCATTTACGGTCAGCAACGTCGAAGTTATCGGCAGTTGCAGACTCTTGCTAACACTCGACACACTCACGCCTTGCAGCTACGGCAGGCATTAACAACGCTTAGACCTTGCTAAGCTTACCATGTTCTTGCCGCTCCCATTGCCGTGTTCACTTACCGCTTCTTTCATAGGCACTTTACATTAGCGCTTGACACTTGCCGACCCCTTTGCCGACTTAAATCTTAACTTCATAGGCGCATTCTCTGGGACCTGCCCGAGACTCCCCTCATCACTTTTAGTGCGCCCAACGCAAGCTTTTGGTACGGTAACACTACTACTATATTTGTTACTGACCAAACTTTGGGCGTCATCAATGGCATCTTGACATGCTGGATAGAAGTAGTTCTGGATGGCCTGGTCTACCTTGGAAAGAGAATAGAGGCCTCTGATTGCCCGGGAAGCATTGGGATGCTGTTGATAGAATTCCCGGACCAAGGCAGGGGCTGTCAGGAGACTCCTCATTTCTTCCTTTTCTCACTCCTTATCTCTTCACTCTCCTTCCATTCATTCTCTTATTTCTTCTGACATTATTTCATTTTACTGTTTCTATTCTTTCAACACTATCTGTTAGTACTACTCTCAGCCCTTGAGATGCTCTGGTTCTTTAGCCACTATTCAGACAAGTGTAGGCCCACTCAGCACCGCTTCCAGACTGCTTATATAAGCCAGAGTTTGCCAGAGTTTGCCCCTTATTTGTACAGGTGGTTGTGTAGGCAATTTTCGAGTTTTTAAGGTTTTGTTGTACTGTACAGTTGTTTCCCATGCTTCAGAGGCCCCAGAAGCACCCAACCTGGCATAGGAAATCCCTAGACTTGTTCTCTTTGGATCTCCCTCTGCCAGGTGAGTAGCTACCTTGATATTGTCAGTATATATTCTAATACACTTTGGATCTCCCTCTGCCAGCTGTGTGACTGAGCCACAGCCTCTAGAGGTCGCCCTTACAGGGGCATGGACATTCTCTTGTGGCTTCCAGGAGATGTCCTCAATTCCATAGCCCTTCCACTTGACCTTGAACTGAAGCTTGTTTCTAAAGAGTTGGCTGTCTAGGATTTGTTCCACTTCGTACTCTTCTTGGTTGTCTACCAGAACTGGAGGTGGAGGTGGCTGTGGACGTCGACCTGGGATTGGATCCTCTGGAGCTGGAGAGAGCTTCACCACATTGAAAACTGGATGGAGTCGACTCATTCCACTAGGCAGCTTGAGTCGATAGGCTAGTGGGCCTACCTGCCTTACTATATAAAAGGGTCCTAAATGATGGTGAGAGAGCTTCTGAGAAGGTTGGGTGGTAGCAATGTCAGAGGCATCCAGGTAGACTCGATCTCCAGGCTTGTACTTGGGGGCTGGAGTTCGTCCACGATCATAGTAGCAGGCCATGTCATCTTTTGTCTTAGCTAAAGCAGCCTTGGCTTCCTCCTGGGCTGCCTTCATCCAATCTATGACCAATATTGTCATTGTCACTAGCTCCTGAACTATAATCTGCTCACCTAGAAAGCGCATCTGGCTTGCCCATGCTCTGTCCAGCTTTGTGATGCAGAGAGAAGTCAAAGTTGGCCAGATACAAGGACCATCAAGCCTGTCAGCGGTTAAGTTTCTTGGCCGTCCGAAAGTACTCTAAGTTCTTGTGATCAGTCCACACCTTGAATTTATGCCTGGCACCCTCAAGAAAATGTTGCCACTCCTCAAATGACCAAATGATAGCCAGCATCTCCTTGTCATGGATCTCATAATTTTGCTCCACAGCATTGAGACTCTTGGAGTAGAAGGCCACAGAATGCCACTTACCATCCTCCCTTGACTGCTGAGAGAGAACGGCTCCAGTAGCAAAATCTGAGCTATCAGCTTCAACACAGAAGGAAGAGTCGTCATCTGAGAATAGGAGGACAGGCTTTGAAGTGACTGCCTGTTTGAGGGCATTAAAGGCTGTCTGCTGTGCTGCATCCCAGTGCCAAGGATTGTCCTTAGTGGTGAGATTGAAGAGGGGCCAGGCATGGTGTGAGAAATTCTGAATAAACCTCTGGTAGAAGTTGGTGAAACCCAGAAAGGCCTGAACCTCCTTCTTGTTCTTAGGCTCTGGCCACTCCGCCACACCAGCCACCTTGACTGGGTCCATCTTAGCCATTCCATGAGAGATGATCAGTCCAAGATAGTCAACCTTAGTCTGCTCAAACTCACATTTCTCTGGCTTAAGATAGAGCTGGTGTTGGTGAAGACGTTCCAGTACAATGCATGTAATCCAACAATGCTCCTCTAGAGTCTTGGTATAGATGAGAATATTGTCAAGGTATACACACACAACACCTTCCACTATGAGGTCTCAGAAAATGTTGTTCATCATGGTCTGGAAGGTGGCAGGGCTATTAGTGAGGCCAAAGAACATTACCAGAGGTTTGAAGAGTTCATGATTTGTTTGGAACACTGCCTTCCACTCATCACCTTCTTTGATGTGCATGTTGTTGTAGCCCCAGCAGACATCCAACTTGGTAAAGTAGCACACACCTTGGAGGTTGTTGACAAGCTCTGAAATGAGAGGTAAAGGGTAGCAATTCTTCAC
>QGOA01005660.1:0-11859 GCA_003313075.1 Termitomyces sp. MG16
AGAGCAACTTAGGCAATATGAAACACCTCCTTATGGTGTGCATGAATTATGGGAGAAGGTTGCAAAAGAGTGGAATGAAATACCACCAGAGGTATGCCAAAGACCAATAGAAAGCATGCCTAGAAGAATTCAAGCAGTTATCAAGGCAAATGGAGGACATACAAAGTACTAGATACTAAAATTAGAGATGCTCAAAAAACTGTCCCAATGAGTGAATATTTTAAAATGGCTATTGCTCCATCAGTTTTGATCTTGATTACAAAACCTAGATTTATTTTGTAGCTACGATGCCATAGTATTTTACATGATTTAATCAGAATTTTATGTACTTCCCATCCTTCATGCCAATGTCATCTCTCAAAAAGTATGAAACATTGGGACAGTTTTTTGAGCCACTGTAGCTCTAGGCATGTGCAAAGTCACAAATACAGGCCAAGCTGAACCAGAAAAAAACACATGTTTTTCAAACTCTGAGAGATCTGCAATTGGAAACTCTAAAGACCTCTGCATATATTGGGAAGGGAGTAACTGCACTTTGTCTGATGACTTAAAGAGGCCCAGCACTTTTTTTTTGTCCTGCTACAGCTATCCTAGCTTTTTCTCATCTTTCTCCTCTGATAACAATACTATCCAGGGCTTATTCTAGGCACAACGACATAGTTTGCTGCTTAGCCAGACTTGATCTGTCTATACTTTTCTTAAAGAGCTGCCAAATGAATTTCTGATTTATCTGATACTTTGAGCCATGTTACAGGCTCTACTCCTCTTCCTGGATGCCATTGGACTTCATGCAGTTTTGACACCTCCTCATATGTTGCATTTCTATACAGTTTAATATAAAATATAAGCTGACTATAATCAGCCTGCATCTACCATGATTTAGTTCTATTCTTACAGCATTTATAGATCTATAACTCAGTCTATTATTTATTCCATACTTGTCTTCTAAGTCCTCTTATAGTACTTAGTGACTTCTGAAGCTGCCCTAAATTACAACAGTTGTTATTTATTCTTAAACTAGGCTCTAAAGCTTGTAAAGCTTTAATGCTTTGTGTCTTCTCTCTTTAAAGAGTATTTTAATACTCTACCTCAGTCATAAGAAGCAATAAACAGACTATTTGCAGGCAAGCTGTTATTAATCTGCAGTATATTAGAGTCTTCTATTTCTTCTACTATGGCTAACTCACAGTCTCTTATGAGTCACAGCAGCCTTTTTTTCTGATGTTTCTCAACTATGCAGAAGCACTACAAGCATTTATCCAACTTGTCCAACCCTACCCTCTGTGTTGAAATTGCTACTCTATTAATGATCACTTGATCATTAGCAAAGTCCTTTATTATCTCTTACTAATAATCAAAGTTTGCCATGTCTATATAAATGGTGTGATACTCCTTAGATACTTTGATAGTTATCTGTGTACCATAGTTTAAATGACTGTTTATTGTTTTGAGTTGCAATATTATAAAAATAGCTAATAGAGCTATCTATAGTCTTGCAATATAGGCAAAAAATAGTGAGAGCTTTAATGTGTTTCTAGAGTCCTATAATGTTCATGCTTTATATTCATCAACCTTGATCTAGGTTTTCAAACACTCCTTTGCAAGACCAGAATCACTTGCCACTCTATAGCAGACTTGTTTGCCAATATTTCAACTTTGTACATGTGCACTCAGTTAAAAGAGTCAGATCTCTGATCCTTGTTATTGCTATAGTCAGTGAGGACTTATATTTCCTAACTGTCACTATCACTGTCACAAGTATAATACTTGTTATTGTATGAGTAATCTTTGGAGGGTATGGCTCAGTTACATAGCTGGCAGAGGGAGATTCAAAGTATATCAGAGTATATACTAAAAATATTATAATAACTACTTACCTAGCAGAGGGAGATCTAAAAAAACAAGTTTAAAGATTCTCTATTCCAGATTGGATGCTTCTGGAGCCTCTGAAGCATGGAAAACAATTATACAATACAACAAAACCTTAAAAATTCAAAAATTACTGAAATAAACAATTGTACAAATAAGGCAGGAAAACTCTGGCTTATATAAGTAGTTTGGAAGTGGTATTGAAGGGCCTACACTTGTCTGAATAAAAGCTGAAGAATCAGAGCATCTCAAAGGCTAAAAATAGTATTAATAAGTAGTGTTAAAAGAATACAAATAGTAAAATAAGAGAATGACAGAAGAAATAAAAAAATGGATAAAAGAAGAGTGAATGAATAAGGAGTGAAGAAAAAAAGAAATAAAGAGTCCCCTGACAATAGGCTTGTCACTAAGATCTAGTTGTTTTTTATAATCCAACAGCACTATTATGTGTACTGCTAGAATATGCCTATAGAGAGTTGCTTTTGGGGGCTCTATATACTTATGGGAGAAGTAGTCTAGTTTGCTACAGTTAAAGCACATCATAATAGACATGTTATTTTTAAGTAGGTGACCTGCTTTACTGGTCACTAGTCTATAGCTTAGCCCTCTTATAACAAGTGTAGGCTTGATTGCTGCATTGACTTTAAGAGCACTGCACTATGCTCTTAAAGTTGCAGCTTGCACTACTAAAAGTTTTAAAAACAATGGCATGCTCTATACCACCTTTCTTTATACTCATTTGCATAGTTGTAGGCCAGATGTCTAGCACAGAGTGTGCAGCTTTAGTTGCTCTTTAGATAGTGTGCAGCAGTTTTCAGACTGCTCTCATAAGCTTAGCCTCTAAAACAAACTCTTCTATGTTATTCATCTCAGGAGCCAGTTTTCCATTTTGGATGAGAGCAAGTAGCATTGTGAAAAATATTCTCTCCAAGAAGCACTCTTGCAATGTTAAATTCATCTGAAAACATGGCCATATTTTAGGCCTAATCTAGCAGAGCATTATAGAGGCTCTGCACACTCTTGTCTACATTATACCATGTTTTGCAAAATGCATCTCAGACATCCTGCTTTATTGAAGGTTGTACAAACTTATCATATAGTCTGAGGACTATGTCCTCAAACATCTAATATTTTTGCACTTAGTTGATATGCAGCATATGATGCAAGTACCACTTCAGTGCTGAAGTACTCAAGTAGTCTATCAGAGCAAGAACTTTTCTACAATCTCTTTTTTCTCCTTCTAGTTGAGCTATTGCATAGTTTATACACATGCTTATAAGCCAATCTTCAAGTTTATTGAACTTGGAAGATCTCAAGTAGAGTTTAATTATTTTGAGCCATTCTGCTCTCTTTGGTTTGGCTCTCTTAAGAATGGCTACTTGTACTGACAACAGCTGTTCTATTTCAGCTTGCAGACAATCATGCATTGTCTGATAGTGAACTTTATAAGCTTTTTCTACTCCTGAAATGGCAAATCACTCTTGATGCTGTAAAGGCATATTATACTTCTGTGGCTGTTAATCTGTGAGGCCTACTATTCTTTGCAAGACTACAATGTGTCCATTTGTTTTAGTCCCATCTCCCACTCTACTCTGTCTAATTTAGTAGAGCTAAAAATGCAGTTGGGACTACCATTTCAAAAAAAGTTGCACTCTTTTCAATAGGATGCATTCAGAAGGAATACTAGCCTCCTCTTGCTTCTGCTATGGGAGTTGCAACAACAAGCACTCTCTGTTGCTGCTAGGTGTCATATGCATTGTTTTCTCAGAACACTACACCCTGGTAATTGATAAAGGACTGATCATAATTCTTTATATCTCTATTGCAAAATTGCTATAGGAGGACTCAGTCATCCTATGTTATTGCTTGTTTAGGTGGCTCAGTACAACAACTAAGTCTATAAGGTTGACACAGCATCATTAGGTGCAATAGCACCTGACATATTGCTAACAATCTAATGCAGCTTGCTCAGCTATAAAGTCTTGCAGAGTCTCTCTATGCTGCTGTGAAGCCTGGAGTAAAGATAAATGCTTTGTTTACTGGAGACAACAACAAAGGCTCCTCAGTCTTTGGGAATAGAAATGTTTAGGCTGAGGATACTTGATATCCTTGGCTCTGTTTTCTCTAGAGGTACTCTCTTACTTTCTGATTAAAAAAATTAAAATAGAGTTCAATAAACTCTTCTAGAGTCTTGGGTATAATATTGTCTCTCAGATTGTATTGTATAGCAATATATTTTGCTACTCTAATAGCTAGTTTCTGCCTAGTAGAGGCCTTTGGAACTTTTTTATAATTTCTTAGTCTCTCAGTCTGTATTTCATATTTCAGATGCATCCTCTAAGATCATTTTGATATAGACTAAGAACTCTATTCTCTGCCTTATTGCTGACATTGGACCAGCCTATGATGAAGCTAGATCCTCTTAATAAGATTTCTGACTGGCACCCTGCACACCTATATAGATGCAATGAGGCATACTAGCTCCAGCTTCTGAGCTTTTACTAAGCTTAGATAATTTGCTCTCTAACTAGTTCTGAGCAAGCATGCAGAGCAAACAGGTCTCTGGCATTACTCCAACTCCTGCACTCATGCTTTTATATGATATGGCATCCTCTATTACTCCTTTTAGAGCACTGTAAAGTGCTCTATGTACCAGACACCCAGAATCTATTCTGGCTGCTGCATCTTCTATGGATATTGCTATTTTTATGTAAATTTTATAATATTAACTGATAATCTTGTTATTCAATTAGTGATGATGTGAACATCCTGCATAAAGTTTGACTACTTTGCCAAAGGCAAGAGTCAATGCAAGTTGATTTAAAAAATATAACACTCTGTACAAAGCCTTTTATGTACTGAACTGTAAGTCAGAACTTATTTATTAGATCTAGCTACAGTATGTAGAGAAAAACTATTGAAGTTACTTAAGCATAACATCTTGGATATAATCAAATCTATATAAATAATAAGTAAAAAGTTGTTTCTCATGCTTCAGAGGCCCCAGAAACCTAGCATAGAAAATTTCTAGACTTGTTTTCTTTGAATTTATTATAATATTGTTAGTATATACTCTAATACAGTTTGGATTTTCCTCTGCCAGCTGTGTAACTGAGCTATAGCCTCCACAAGTCACCCTTACAGCTACTAGTTCTTGCTAGAGATAGCTCAGAGTATGAGATGAAAAAGATCCTGAACAGTGTATGTTTCACTACAAGCTCTAGAACAAGGTAAAGTGGATAAAGTGGAATAGCTATGATATTGAAGATATATCTTGAAAGCTCTCCAAGAATGTCTATATATCTGCTCTCATCTGAGAAATTCTCTGGGCATACTCTGATATGCTACAAGCTATCAGAAGCATTTATTAGTATTCTGGTGCAACTACAATGTTCATGAGCTATTTAACTTCATGCATCAAGATGCTGCACCTCAAGGAGAGGTGATGTCAGAGGACTTTCTTTTCTGGCATCTCCTAGCATCTCCAGAGTTTTTCTGAGGCATTCTGGGTACTCTTGAAGCCTTTTAAAACTGTTAAAGATAGGTCACAAGACAGAAAGGAGTATGTTATAGCCTTTTACTATTTGAAGTTCTCTTCAAACTAATCTTTAAAATATAAGATTGATTGTGATATAGTAAAAATGGCAAACTGTCTCTTGTATTGTGATGATGTACTAATTCTAATGGTCTGAAAAAAAGTCTTCGAAGCAATTACTACATTTTGTGAGAAATTGAAGATAAAAAAGCCTTCAACAAAGCCTTCAATGTTGTCTATAAAAATATAAGGAGCATTTGACTTGTGGTAAAGCTGAAAATCAGAAACATCTATACCAAGAAGTCAAAGCACAGATTGGACAACTCTTGAAAGGGGGAACTTTTCTTATGAATGGTGTTGATGAACAGGTTGAGTAACACATACTCTTTTATTATCTTTAATTGCTATTCTCAGCTTCTGATGCCAGCAAAGGACATACCAATACTGTGGCTTATCCATACATTGAAGAGCTCTGCATCAAATTCTTCTACATTTCAAGGATGCATTAGCACATGTTATAACTTGTGTAATTAGAGCATTTCTGCAGCACCCATATTTTGATATTTAGCTTAAATTTGACAGTTGATAACAAAAATTTGCTTAGAATTAGCTGAGCTGCCAGTTGTTGGCTGTACCAAATTTGGCAGCAGAGATTTGAATTCCTACAGATATTTCCAGATGACTGCAACTTTGCTTTCTTGACATTGACTCTGATATGAACGATAAAGTACAAGATCTACTGCTCACAGCAGTTCCCATACTCTTCCCTGTGAGCCCTCAAGGATCTTCTATCAGTGATATGCTGCGATCTTCCCTCCTTGCCTATGCAGAACAAGAATCATGCAATGATCAGAGGCTTACCTTACTTTTGGAAATGGCAAATCGCAAGCCCAATGCTCCTCAACCGGAACCTGGAGGTCAGAGAATAATGGAGGAGTAGATCAGAAAGCTAGAGGACAGAGATTGTTTATGGAGATTTTGGTGTGCCAGGATTTATCACAGCCACCACACCTGCTGATTAGACTCCACTCACAGATTGACTGCACCGGAGATCTTTGAGATGCTGGAAGCACTGGAGATATCGGAGAAGTTTGGTACGGCCAGTAGATATTCTTTTACTGGCTTAGAAGGGTTCTGTCTACTCTTAGCACAGTTTTGCAGTGCAGGTGACCTTTGGTCATTCTCTTTACTTTATGATCGGCCTGCTTCTGCTATATCAGAAGTAGTTAATGAATTGGTGGAATTCATTGACAAAAATTGGGAGCATTTATTGGACTGCAACTCATGTGTAAAATGCAAAAAAGGTGCAAAATTCAGTAAACAATCGGACTTCAGATATGATAACTGGCCATCATCTATCAGTGATGTGCAAAAGCCAAGAGAACCCTGGCAACCGAGCTTAACAAAAATTTGGAGAGTTGTAACAAAAATTTGAAACACCCTGCAGAAATGCTCTATTGTCATCTTTTCTTTTCATGGTATTTGTTGCATATTCCAGATATACAACTGTTTAGAAGAATACTGTAGTACTTAGTTGCAAGTAGTACTGATAGTTCTGGGGCTTTCTTGAAGTCTTAGAAAGTGACCTCTAATCCACACTGGTGAAGGTTCTCAATAAACTCCAGCCTAAGGAGTTCACTCCCTGGAAACCACCGAGCCTTTGTCTACCAATAGACTTCCAATAAGAGGTGTTCAATAAACTCTAGCCTAGGTGATTTACTCCCTGGGAACCACTGAGCCTTTGTCTATTAATTGCCTGTCTATTCTCTACTAAACTTGGGCTATTTATACTGTTTTTCTGGTGCACAGACCACTATCTACACATGACTCTTTTGTTGTCAACTCCCCAGCCTCCAGAACATATTTGATAGTCCAATTTCCCTTTTGGGAGGCATGTTTTGGTGCCACCAGTTCCACCATTCAACTTCTTGTTCCACCATTCCTCTGAATATCTCTGATTGCCACTTCTCCATTTGCTTCAGCTCCATTTAGCACAATCCCATTCATAAATTCTTCTTTCTCCTTTTAGCAATTCCCATGCTTCTTTTGACATCCCTCCATGCTTCTTTTCCTTTCCCCTTTCAGTCATGTCAAATTAGGCATTGTCAGATCTGATCTTGATCTAGATCATCACAAATTGATCCCATTTTGTCACTTCTGCCAGCTCCCATGCTTCCCCTCCCCATTACAGTGGTTGGACTATTGTTGGGTGGATAGCTTGAGCTGGTCCCTACCCTTTGTTCTGTACTTTTCTGTGTATATATTGAGATGTTTTGGAGATATATCTTTGTTGAGACTGCTACCAGGAGGCTTACAGTTTTCAGCCCATAATTAAATGTTTATTTTGACTTCTGGTGCATGGTGTGTCCCTGACTGCTGGTACAGCATTGTATCAATACCAGTTTAGAGCTCAACTTGAAATTCTTTTCTCTACTGACAAGTATGATGGTGTCTATGATACAATGCTAGATTTCATTAAGTTGAAGGAAATTTATATCATGCTGTAAAGCTAGTTAGTAATTGAAGGCACTGAGCAAAACAAGGAATATAAGTGTTATCACTATTTATCTCAGCTAGCAATTGTCTAAAATATATTTGAAGCAATATCTGGAGAAATTTTCTCTTCAAATGCACTTGTTACCATGATATTTGTCCTTGACTGGATTGATTTTCATTTGATTTGTATTACCCATGCAGATTGAGAATGTATTCTTGGAATATTGTACTCAAATTTAGTCCTTCATTGTAAAAGAGTGTGGTAGCTCTATTTCACTTAGACACATGATGCCAGAATGGGATGAGGTATATTTGGCTAAGGAAAACCAAGATGATTATAAAGTACAAATAGAGTTCTGTCATTTCTATCTGATCAAGAATAATGATCATGTCTTTTGGTCCAAACTCATTGTATCAATCCCATCACATCAATTCCATCAGCCAATCATGTTTGTATTCAGTCATATTGCATTGTTAGTCACATTGTTAGTTGTGTTGCATTGTCTGTCGCAGATGATACAATGCAGTTGGAACAGACTTAGACAAATAGTAGACTAGTCAAGGTGCTAGTGTCCTTGTGCTTCAGAATAATTAATATTGCATGAAATAAAGGAGTACATACCTAGTGTCCTCATGCTTCAGAATAAGAAAGATGAGGACACTAGGAGAAGAAAATCAACTACATATCATGTGATCATTTTTAGGAAGAGGGCACCTCCTCAATCCTTCAACCCATTGTCCAGTTGTAAGCTAAAATCTATGGCATAATTTTAGTGTACCTAGATTGGGTACTGGTAAAAATGCAATTGCTATACATACTAACTTGGTTGTATGGGCTGTTGCTAGCATGGCATGTCTGAGATCTATTTGTTGACATTGTTCCATACTAATATAGTCTACTGCTTATATAAGCATCTGCACACAGGCTGCTGCTTACACAAGCAATTCAGATAGACGAACAGTCTAATAAATCACCTGACAGCAAAAATCAAACATATTTTTCCCACACATAGTCCGCTGCACAGAAAAACCTTGATCTATTCTAGATCTCAGAACTCTTTCTATAGCACTACAATGTGTGAAGCTAAATCTATGGAACATGAAGCCAGATCTATGGAGATGGAGACCAAACTCTTGGCAGTAATATGTATTTTTCAGTGTCACTAAAAAGAGACTGGCATGCACTATGAAATGCTACAATCAGGATCTCTGTCACTATGTAGAGAGCAACCTGCACTACATGGCACTATATCATTGGGATGTTCACTATGACGCTATAATACTATGTAGTTCTGTTAAGAGCTACTCTAGAGACACCTGCCTTGCTGATGGAGGCCCTTATGTTGGAAAGACTGTCGGCAACATACCCTCGTTATATGTGTGTCTTCCCCTTTTTAGTATACTCTCTTTATTTTTCTGTCCTTGACCCTGCATCCCCAAATTTCCTTACCCGTTATCACCGGCACTACATATATTCACATAGTTACGTACTGCCTACCTCAGACGTGTCCGAAAACACTCTGAGTTTCTGTTCTTCTACTGGCGTGTAACAACTCTATCGCCTGACCCCTACAATGTTGCAACTAGAATTTCATCACCGATTCTGCTCCTCGTGAATCTCATCCCAGGTCCCGAGACGAAAGATCTTTGGTAGATCATTCCACACCTTCTCTCACCCTCTGGCGTGCTGATCCTGCACGCGCTGTAAGCAAGATGTACAAACCCCTAATGTATCCCAGTCATCATACTCGTGCAATGGGTGAGGTCTCTTCCTCAGCTCCTCCATATGCCTCCATGTCATCTGCTGCAATCGCAAGCTCGGCGCCTTCACGAAATCTGGCGTTCCCATAGCTGCGATTTGCCCGCTAGACAGAGCGCTTTGTCTCGCCAGGAGAGGACCGGATCCGCAAGGAGGGTGTCGATTTCAATGTTGGTAGAAATGTAGAATGCCCATGGAAGAACTTCAGGGACGTTGGTCTCGCGCGCGAGAGGGATGGCACTGACAACGGTCGTTGCGTTGTACTGGTATCCAGAGGATACTAGTTGGTCGCATCCGTAGAGAGTAGTGGGGAATTTGTCACGCAGAATGTTGATGCATTTTTGGCGTATTCTGGCCAAGTTGTACTTTGTACTGATCCTGAGAATGCCAGAGATGAATCCGAGAAGCTTACGCAAGTCGGCGTCCTGAGGCAGTGCGTCAAAGTAACTGTACCGCAGGTAATGTGTGAGGTGTATGAGATCTATGGAATCAAGGTCAACCACTTACAACGGTTGATAGATCGCCCTTATGACTTCCGTGAAATCTTTCAAATCATCCTGCAAATGAACCACAGAGCAGCCATCCACAAAGTCTGGTTCATTCTTAGGCGGCTCTGGAATGGTGAACAGATCTGCAAAAACTCCAAATGCTGGCTCAGAATCGACTTGTGAACACGAAACGCTGTATCCCCCACAACGAGTATGATGGAACCGTCATCGTACCAGTATTTGCTGCGAGACGGGAGTTCAGGACTCATGGCTACAAGGAAGCGTTCACACCATGAGCTGGAGATGTGGTCAAGATGAAGTTATCATCTGGGAGCACAAATCGACCATCATTTTGATTAAGCGATTATGTATCCAGCCCTTGGCTTGTTGCACATTTGCGGTAACAAGGAGTTGACGCAGCATATAGGCAAATAGCTTTATTCGAGTACGAATATAATATAATAAATGTCTGGAGAGTGGAAATCGTAAGATAATAAGTAAGTAATGAAGTAAAAGGAAGACTCACCTGGAGAGTGGAAATTGTAAGATAATCCATCTCCAGGTGCGTCTCAACGTAATATACAATCTTAGTTATGAGACAGGAGGACGTCATAGATAAGTAATCAATATGAAGTTTAAGACATATACGTAGAAATAAAGAAAACATACGGGTTATGATTTAATGTATGACGCAGATGTTTCAGGGTGTATCCGTAGTCACAAGACATTACCCTCGACAGGAGTGTCTGATGTATAATGTTCGAAGGGCGCCCTGCGGCCGCACTGCCCGCTACTTTTGAGAGACGGTTTTACATTTACATTTTCATATTTTGCCAAGATGTTGTTGTGCACGTTCGTTTAATAAAAAAATTAAGTAACACTGCCATCTAACTGCCAATCAATGAATCCATCAAATCCACTGTTTTAATCGAGAATAATGTTTGCTTTGTCGCCCAACAACAACCGGAATTCACTGCCATCCCTTAACCAGCGCGGGGTTTTTGAACAATTGAGATCGACTCCGCATATATGGTCTTTAAAATCAGACCAATTTACCAGCGTTCCGTAACAAGAGTAACCCCAGTTTTCATATTTGGTGAGGCACGATGCGAATTCGGTCGCGTTCCAGGCCAGAGATCTAAAGGACGTGGAATTAAGGACATTTCGATAACGGAATGTCAAATCTGGATATGCGCAATAGATTTCCTTCTTCGTGAGGTAAAGTTTCATAGAAAACCGCAGGAGAAAAGGATGACAACACAAACGATGGGCTGTTCTTGACAGAAAATATAATATTCATGATTTTTGTAACAAAAATTAGATTTGGATCAGGGGATATATGTGGATAGGATTGCCGGAAACCTAAGAGAAGATAAGCATGAATTGAATCGACCGAGAGAACACACGAGAACCATGCGACAAGCGATCAAATACAGGAGAAACAAGAAATGTAACTTCATCAACTGAAGGAACATATCCAATGAAAATTGAATGTTCACGATATTGCGCGAACCAATCAAGACCGAGAGTGACAGAAAAACCGTCGGGCAAGATAGAAAATGAAACCAGACACGAAAATGACGTCCGTGGTGGAACGAAGTCACGAGGAAGGCGTTTTTCTGAGTGGAAGGCGCAGGGGACCCAATACTTTGGAAAACCACTGTAGTAAGAGTACTTCGATTGATAGACAAATCAAAGACCACAGAAAAAGG